>PVYJ01004815.1:33308-50532 GCA_002995095.1 Rhizopogon sp. AM-2018a | reverse complement strand
AGAGCGGCGGTGACTTCTGATGAGAAGTCGACGTGACCTGGAGAATCGATCAAGTTGATCAAAAACTCGTTGCCTGAAGTGGAAATTCATCAGCTAAATGTAGAGGAACTGGTAGTGAAACTTGCCTTCAGTCTTCTGCTTGATGATTTCGGTATCTTCCTTCTCCATTACGAAGTACATGGAAATGGCTGTTGACTTGATTGTGATACCACGCTCCTTTTCATCCTCTCGTGTATCGGTAAACCGCATGTCACCAGCTTTTGCTGCAGCAATGATACCGGCTTTTGAGACGAGGGAATCGGTGAGGGTGGACTTTCCGTGATCGACTGGGTAAATAATTTAGATAAGATTGAGTATGTGATGATTGAGATGATCTATCTCACCGTGGGCAATGACGGACATGTTACGGATGTTCGTGGGCTTGTCCATGAGCCCACGAATTTGGTCTACGATGATTCAAATCATCGTTAAGAAAGAGATCGAATTTTTTGGACAATATCTGTGCTCACCTACTGTGAAGTTACTGCGATGGACGATCAGTCATCAGAAACGAATATCTAAGTGAGAATACGTACACCATCGTGTCTAGGATTCACAGTGGAAAAGAAAAAAAAGAAAGAGACTGGATCCTTTTGAACGAGCTGGATGGTGAGTCGATTGCAAACCACCGGGACCGTGGACTGTTGTGAGGTATATTATTAAAGTTTTTGATCTTTGGCTTATCGATCGAATTCAGGGCAGGTCTATCTTAGAGGGGTTATTACTGGTCGCTACTCATTCCCACATTTTAAGCTACAGAATTAGTACTGGAAACAACGTGAGTCTACCGCATCGCTGATCCCCTACGAGTGCGGCCTAGATTTTGAGCAACTTTTCGAGTTTGTGTACCAAAGTATAGGTGATTGATTTTTATCACGTGATGAGTTTCGAGTCAAAGAATCACGATGACTTGCTAATTGCGGAAAGCCATAATTGATGGAATGAGACTTGGATTACTGCACTCATCTCTCCTTCGATCAACACAAACTTCGCCTTTCCTTGCTCTCAGAATGGCATCCTCCTATCATGGTCCTTGGACTGCAAGCAAAGTCCGAGAACAATTCTTCGACTATTTCCGCTCCAAAAACCACACTTTTGTTCCATCGTCATCAACCGTGCCCTATGATGATCCTACTCTCCTGTTCGCAAATGCTGGCATGAACCAGGTGCAGTCGATTCCATAGACTTTCTTATCAGAGCTCACATTATTCCAGTACAAATCCATTTTCCTGGGTACTGTCGATCCCAGCTCCGAGCGAGGCAAACTGAAGCGTGCATTCAACAACCAAAAGTGCATCAGGGCTGGCGGAAAACACAATGGTACGTTCAAGTGGATGATAGTGTCCAACAGTACTTAATTTAACCTTTCTAACTTTAGACCTGGAGGATGTTGGAAAAGATTCCTACCACCACACATTCTTCGAGATGCTCGGGAACTGGTCCTTTGGTGATTACTTCAAGGTTTGGCCCTTATTTTGAGACGAATCGGCGTAGCCGACATTTATCATGCAGAAAGAAGCCATCGAATTTTCATGGGAGCTCTTGACCAAAGTATATGGGCTACCCAAAGACCGCCTATATGTTACATATTATGCTGGAGACCCACAAAATGGAATACCCACAGACGAGGAGGCAAAACAACACTGGCTAAACCAGGGCATTTCGCCAGATCATGTCATCGCATCGATGGGCAATTTCTGGGGTATGCATCTTTTATCCGTTATGACTCATATGACTCATATGCGCCCACACAGAAATGGGCGCAACTGGGCCCTGTGGGCCTTGTAGGTGCGCATTCATTGCTTTGCTTTCCCTCTTTTCGCTTATCTTTCACAGTGAAATACACTTTGACCGCATTGGTGGACGCAATGCTGCGCATCTCGTCGATGGTGACGACCCGAATGTCCTTGAGATATGGAACAATGTCTTCATCCAGTTCAACCGTGAAGATGACGGCTCACTAAAATCTCTTCCAAGCAAGCACGTTGATACCGGCATGGGCTTCGAGCGACTCGTTTCCGTCCTGCAGGACAAACTCTCCAATTACGACACCGATGTGTTCCTTCCCATCTTCACCCGCATCCAGGAACTAACTGGCGCAAGACCATATACTGGGAAGTTTGGTAACGATGATGTGGATGGTATCGATATGGCATACCGTGTCATTGCTGACCATGTACGAACACTTTCGTTCGCACTAAGCGATGGTGGTGTGCCTAACAACGTTGGCCGTGGCTATGTCCTTCGTCGAATCCTTCGTCGTGGTTCTCGCTATGTCAGGAAGAAGCTGGGTGTACCAATCGGCTCATTTTTCTCTTCCTTGATGCCCGTTATCGTGGAAACCATGGTCAGTGGAGCACATTTCCCGCCACTCCAACTGATCTGTACCTTTTGCACCAGGGCGATGTCTTCCCCGAACTTACGAAGAAGCAAGCCGAAATCAAAGAGATCCTTGATGAAGAGGAAGAGTCCTTCTCACGTACGCTTGATCGTGGCGAGAAGCTCTTTGACCAATACGCGATGCGTGCGAAAGAGGCAGGTGTTAAGGAGCTCAACGGCGCAGACGTGTGGCGGCTGTATGACACATACGGGTTCCCCGTCGATCTTACGCGGCTCATGGCAGAGGAACTTGGCCTCGGCATCAATGAGAAGGAGTTCGAGGAAGCGCAAGAACAATCAAAGATTGCAAGCAAGGGATCGAAAAAGGACAAGGCGGATCTCGTGAAGCTTGATGTCCATGATCTTGCTGCACTGGAGAAGAACGAAACGATACCCAAAACAGATGACTCATTCAAATTCCGTGAGTGATTCTTGTGCACCGTTCGCCTTTACTTAACCACTTTGTAGAACTTGGAAATGTCACTGCTACAGTGAAGGGGATTTACTTCAACAGGGAGTTCATATCATCATCATCATCCGATATACCAAAGGGCGCAAACTTTGGCGTGCTCCTCAACCGGACGAGCTTCTACGCAGAATCTGGTGGCCAGGAGTATGACACTGGCAGCATCGTCATTGACGGTGCCACCGATTTCGAGGTGACAAACGTCCAGTCATACAACGGCTACGTTCTCCACACCGGTTCTCTCAAATACGGACAACTTTCCATCGGCGATGAGGTCATTTCCTCCTACGACGAGCTGCGTCGCTGGCCGCTACGTAGCAATCACACCGCAACGCACATCCTCAACTTCTGTCTCCGTGAGGTACTCGGTGACCACATTGACCAGAAAGGCTCGCTCGTTGCGCAGACGAAGCTCCGTTTCGACTTCTCGCATAAAGCGCAGATCTCCCTCCCTGAACTCGCGAAGATCGAGTCGATGAGCATTGACTGGGTTAAGAAGAATGTAAAGGTATACAGCAAGGATCTAGATCTCATCGCTGCCCACAAGATACCCGGACTGCGTGCAGTCTTCGGCGAGGCGTACCCAGATCCCGTGCGTGTCGTCGTCCTTGGATACGATGTAGATGAGATCGCAAACGACATCGACAACCCAAAGTGGCGGAGCACGAGTGTTGAATTTTGCGGTGGAACTCATGTTGCGAAGACGGGCGATATCAAGGACTTTGTGATTACTGAGGAGTCTGGGATTGCGAAAGGCATCCGGAGGATAGTTGCTGTGACTGGCGAGGAGGCGCACGAGGCGTCCCGCGTTGCCAATGCTCTGAAAGTCCGCCTTGAGCAGCTTGAGTCGGCGGAAGGCAAGGAGAAGGATGCTGGGCTCAAAACTCTCAGCGTGGTAAGTCATATGACTGTCTTGCTTGCACATACGATGTATGGACTGATGTTTCTGCAGGAACTTGGTCAGGCAGATATATCGGTCCTTCTCAAAGCAGAGCTCAAAGACCGGTTGGCGGCTGTTCGCAAGGCACTTGACAAGCAGATCAAGGAAAAGGAGAATGCGATGAACAAAGCGGTATGTCCTCTGTCCATAGTTCATGTATGAGGACCGATGTATGTGCAGGCTGTGGATGCTCTGGTCACTTTCTTTGAGGAGAAGCCTGACTCAGAGGCCTACTTTGCGATCCTCGAGGTTGAAGGTAACGCAAAGGTATTTGACATTTGTCCACGCAATGTGCTCCTACTCAAAATAACATCAGATCTTGCAAAATGTCGTCATGCGAGGCAAGAAGCTTGGCAAGGCAGTCTATGTTTTCAGCGTCGATGCAGAAGGCGGCAAGGTCGCACATGCAAACTATGTTCCCGAGTCTGCACGGTCAAGAGGCCTTGACGCTCGGACATGGGCATCCAAAGTCAGTGATATCATTGGTGGTAAGGCTGGAGGGAAGGAGGATGGTGCTCAAGGTGTCGGGGTTAATATCAACCAGGTTGAAGATGCCTTGAGGGTAGCGCAGGAGACGTTTTCAAGCAAGTGATCTCTATTCAAACAACCTACTAGAAGTCGTATTGTTGTAATTCAGACGATATTGTACAATGTGTTGATTGTGCGACTGAGATGAATTTGTTCTTTGTACAGCCAATGCACAGCTGTTTATTGGGAGGTGTACAGCCACAAAGCACAGTTGCCCATTTTACTATATGTGCCAGTGGTTGGCAGAGGAGCAACCTTTCATAGCCGCCTTTTCCTGTCTGCCCCGATTTGACCGCGAGTTCAAGAGATTAGCGCTTCAACAAGTTGATTTTTTGTTTTAACGCTCTTCTGCTTTCCTTGTTGTAGCTATGGGCTACATTCGTCCGGCTACTCCTGGTTTCCTGATAACCCTCGCAGCCACTATCCTGTTGGCTGTCGTATCCTTTTCTGTCCCCCTCATAAAATCCGTCTATTTCCTCAAAGCAAGCCTTTCCGTGGAAGGCGTCGATGGCTACATCACTTTTGGAACGTTGGGTTATTGTGCAGATATCTCAGGGACCCTTTCATGTTCCAATGCCACAGTGGGATACGAATTCAGTAAGTATCCTTACATCCCCGATTCATACTCATGTCCACTACTCTGGCATGCGCAGACATCAATGCCTTGGTAGGCGACGATACGTCTATCCAAATCCCCACCGTGGTTGTAAAATGGCTCACATATGCACTCGTCCTGCATATCGTGGCTTTCGGCCTCGCAGGTGTAGCTGCCATCTTTGGTCTGCTCGCCCACGTCCGTGAAATGTCCATGACTTGTTTTAGCAGCTGCATATCGGGTTTCGGTGCCACCGTCGCCCTTGCTGCTTTCATTTTTGATATCGCCATCTTTTTCGTCGCCAAGTCTAGAATGAACAGTGTTTCAGGTGGCTCTGCATCCATCGGAAACGCTGTTTGGATCACCCTTGTCGCCTGGCTCCTGCTGCTCTTTAGCGGATGCTTCTATGGCATTGGAAGGTGTTGCATCAGGAGGCGTCCAAAGGGCGTATGGGGTAACGATCAGCCCGCGGGTGGGAATGGATATGCAGAGCAGATGCGGCTCGACGCTGTTAAGGCGGAAGCAGATCGCAAAGCAAGACAGCAGCAAGGCGAAATTGGTTTACCGGCATTCCAGGAATACGATCCCTCCCAGCCGCTGAAGGCCAGGATATCAGGTGATGAGGTATATTTGGACGAAGAAAATGCCGTGCCATATCGTGATAACCAGAGCGTCTCTAGCGCCGGAAGAGCTGGCATGGGGACTTATTCTCGTCGCCCATCACAAGGCGGCTACGTTGGAGGAGGTTATGTGCAGGCTCCTCGTGGAACACGTGCTGTTGATGAATATAACAACATTTCTGCGCAGTCAGCCCGGAAGAATAGCAGTCGCACTCACACTACTTCCTCGAGCGTTTATCCGCCGCCCTCTACGGGCTCCAGGTCGCCTACCAATTCCTATCCTCCCTCGACGCATACATTTACTCCCGTCGGAGCTGCAGTTACCCCCCCAGTTCATAATTCTGCCGACGCTTATTATAGTGACCCATACACCCCACATGCATATGGCCATGTAGACAGTGCCCCGTGTGAGTAATTCTTCCGCCAAACTGGTTCTTCTCTCACACTTGATCGTAGCCCATACACCTCCACAACAATATACGGCATATAATCGGGGAGCACAGCAAACTCGTTATCAGGAACCATCGTTCAACCCAGAAACATACAATGCCACTGGTGTCCTTCCTGGGGCCACAAATGCCGCTGCGTATAACACCCGGCCTCGCCAAGCTGAACAAGCTTATGGCGCCAGCAGTGTACCGCAGTCGTCGGACCCATACTATACTTCACGTTACCAGAGTTCGCCTAACGTGCCGAGCACTCCGCCGCCAATCAACCCCAATGGGTACGGGGCACCTTCGAACGTGAGGGGCCCAAGAGGGCCAGGCACGAATGTGGTTATGTCCCCTCCAGCTGACCCATACAGCGACAGCCCACCAGTGTATGAGTCTGGTCTGTCGCGAGAGCCTGGACAGTGGGGAGCAAAGAACTGAATGTTATATCTTTCTGTAAGTATTTTGCGACATCTTGATCTGATGGAGTTGATATATACTGTACACTCTGTCATACGGACCATATATGGCTTTACTGTATGACATTCTTTATTTAAATACCATCTACATTCTATTGCGAAACAGTGGCTAGCATCGAACAAGAACCCGGTGAGAACGTTCACAAAACCATCCAAACGTGGATTCTAGAGATCATCCTTGAGCTTGAGGGCTCGCTTTTGCTTTACTTGTCGCTTAGGAGGCTCGTCCGTAACGAACAAGGTGAGGAAATCATCTGCAAGGCCGGCAGCAAGGATACCCGTGATATCGGCTGGATGGGACTGTTATACGCTTCCTCGATGATCAGTTCAGCAGATGAATCTTACCATTATCGTATGCTGGAGCAACCTCGACGATGTCAGCACCGCTGCAAACGAGTCAACTACTTATGCAGGTCTGTGAGTTGTGAAGCAAAACTTACACAAAGTTTAACCCAGCAAGACCTCGAAGAATTCGCTTAGTTTCTCGACCGGTCCATCCAGCAGGTTCCGGTGTACCGGCTATCTAGGAGTCAACAACTTCAAAACTATCTTACTGCAGTTTCGCTCACTTGCAGGTGCCTGACCAGGGTCTACCACAAGGAGATCAGCACCCCATATTTAGCGACCAACCGTGAACAAACCGATGGTGTCGATGTCAAAGCTGAGGCGGGACGCGATGAATATTGTACAGCGATGCATTTGTTTTGAGACATACCTCAAATAAACAGGGGAATCCCCGATGCGTTGCCGAATGTGCCTGATGATCTCATCTGTTCCAAGGTCGTCGATATCGTCAGCGTGGATAAGCTCAAATCCGACTTCCTCATCGTGTTCAATCAGCTCAGGGCCCTGTCCATTCAAAGCACGTCAACTCGATGAACTCAAAACACAAGGCGAGCCCTGACATGCAATTTATTCCGGATCCCAGCATGAATACTGGTATTGGACATCAGTCCCTCCTCGAATGCCAAAGTGAAAAAGGTCCCGTGCGTAACCTTGGACTGTTCGGTAAGGCCTCCGGATAACGCCCCTGCTGGCCAGGTGTCGATGTGTGCATCAAAGTGGATGACAGAGATGGGCCCATACACTTGATGAAGAGATCTAAGAATGGGAAGCACCTAGGGATCCGTTCGACATGTAAAATTCGTGGGGGATGCAATAGTACACTATCTCACGATTGTATGATCTCCACCTACCAAATCCATGGTCAATCGACCGTGTTCACGACGAGCCTATGATCTGTGGCTCACCTAATGTCAGTATACGAGGGTGTTCTGCTCCATCACGTGCAAGCTTTGCGGTGCGCGTACTAGCACTTCCGTTCGCAGGTCGTGACAAGAGCGTGGTATACGCAGTTTCCATCTGATCGATAGCTAATGCATTGTCATAGGGGTTTACGGGAACCTATTACACTGAGTCAGTGGATTGTGACGCCTGGAACGGTAATCAACTCACGTCTCCACAATCAATCACTTTTGCATGGTTGTACGGGTTCGTCATCCAGTTCAACGCATAACCACCTGTAGGAGATTGACGTCGAGAGCCAGATCTAATGGCATACGGCCCGAAGCGGGCCCCTGGTCTGTAAGAAGTTGCTGTATCGAACGGCATGCCGAGAATTGCTATGTCGAAGGTTGTAGATATATCACCCAGACAACGGATATATGGTAGGTGGGAGTAACTCAAAGGCCCTGTGTACCCGAGGTCCGTCTGTGTGCCGTACTTTGCTGTCCATGGCTCCTGCTGCTGGGCTTCGAAGGTATGTTGTTGTGCACATACCACAGGAATTAGTGTAAGAGGAAGATATCTCATCATCATCATCATCATCAACGCGACGAAGGTTTCTTTGAAGGAGGGTAATCAGGAAGGGTGTCCGTGACTAGACACCAATCTGAAACAATTTATATTGCATGTGGTTAGATATACTCCGAAGGTATTTCTGTCTATCTGCTCAGTACCTGATTGACACGTGGTGATATGAATAGACAAAGATAGCTCAGAGAGCTAGAAAGACTATCAAAGCTCGTCTCGAGGCCAAGAGCCTGGGAGTACGTATGGTGTTGGGGGTAATCGGGACATGAACATTGATAGAAAATCGTGGACCAGGTCGGCTGCAGCCGTACCCGTGATTTCGGCTGTGAAAGAATGTGTCAGATCTGGCCACAAAAACGAGTCATGTACTGTAACACAAACCATGATCGTAGACGGGTGCGACCTCCACTATATCGGCGCCACTGTATTGTAAACGAGGCATGAGGCTGACGACACCAAGGATAACTATACTACTTACACAAAGTTCAATCCTGCCAGGCCACGGATGATGCGTTTGACCTCCCTACTCGTCCAGCCTCCCGCCTCGGGAGTTCCGGCTAAATATTAAATATTGGAGCCTCGTGTCAGTTATTTCAATGGTAGAACATACTAGCAGGTGCGAGTCCGGGATCTGTTCAAATTTGTTATACGACAGTTGAATCAAGAACAGACATCACATACCAATGACGTCGATATCAAGACTACAAGTTTTCCCCTTCAGCAATGTTTCAACCCAGATGCAGAATGGACATACCTCAAATAGACAGGTGTATCTCCAACACGCTCCCGGATGCGCTTGATGATCGCAGGGACTCCATGATCGTCGATGTCATCGCTGGTGATGAAGTGGAACCCAACCGATTCATCATGTCCAATATCTCCGAGCCCCTGAAAGCGTTTAATGTACGTAATAGAAGACCAGAACATCACTTACCGTTAGTTTGCATCGAATACCAGCATGTATACTTGAGTTCGAGATCAGACCTTCCTCACTTGCTATGTAAAAGAAAGTTCCGTGGGTAATGCGTGACTGATCGGACACCGTCCCCGGATATCCATCCCAGGTGTCGAGGTGTGCATCGAAGTGGATGACTGAAACAGGTCCATATACCTTGTTAAGAGCGCGAAGAATAGGGAGCACGATTGTGTGATCGCCTCCAAGGCTTCAAATGGGATCAGGTTCCTGCGTCTACGTGATGTGAATAGTACAAACCTGACGATTCTGGGATGCTCGCGCCCGTCCTTCGCAAGCTGAGCGCCCTTTGCCCAAACGGACTGATTGGATGCCATATGACGATTTAATAAGGTGGAATATGCAACCTGCATTTGGTCCATGGCGAGGACATTATCAAATGGGATGACGGGAACCTGTATTATACATGTCACTCGCCCGTGTCAGTTATTGTAACGGAAAAGGCGCACATCACCACAGTCAAGGATTTGTGATCCCTGCTCATACGGATTGTTGCCCCAAGCCAAGCTATATCCTCGGGCCTCCCGTTGTCTTCTGCTGCCCGAACGAATCGCATAGGGTCCAAAGCGAGCGCCAGGGCGATAAGAAGTACCCGTATCAAAGGGCATACCGAGAACTGCTATGTCGAACTGCGAGGATTCATCTTCCAGACAGCGTGAATAAGGCAGATGGGAAAACGACAGAGGTCCAGAGAAAGGTTGGTCAATCTGTGGACCATATTTTGACAACCATGTCTCAGGCTGTTCGATAGTGTTGCCCAAGGGGGTCTGCTGAGCGAACACAACAAGCGAGCAGATAGCCAACTGAACGAAACTCTTCAACGACATGGTTTTACGTTGGTCGTTTGGGATACAACTATTTCGAGTTGAAATCTGAGAGACATTTGAAGGCTTTTATCTGGAAAAGCAAGTGACTGGCGAAGTCAAACATGTGCTCCGATAAGACACCAGAGAAGATCAAGCAAATGAACTAGTATGATCAGCTGCTCAAGGAAGCATATACATGAGGCGAGAACAGATTCTAGAATCGATGATAGTTCAGTTGAAATCAATATCCACGTGATCAAGCGCGTCAGCCTGGAGCCTGAAAGTGAATGCCAGAGATACAACTTCCTATACGTACAAAGTATAGTACAACAGTCGCTGGAACCAAAGGAAATACTGGTTGTATATTTATTTTATGACGGTCTTCGATGAGCAGCTGGCGTGGTACGCAGGGGTAAAATCTCCCATTGGCGACGCTTTCTAGCATTCTCGCCAGCTACAGGAGCGTCCCGCTGACCGATCGTCAAAACTCTGAGTTTTCTGAGGAGCTCTGAAGAGTCATCTGCTTCCCCTTCTACTCCCCGATCCTGCTCTAAAGTTTCATCTTCAGTGAGGTCGATATCCCCGCTAAAAACATCTTCAGGAGTTGCCTTCCGCTGTGCAGGGCCACCAGAGAAAAACGATATTGGAGTTACGACAGCGGAAGTTAGGAAAGCGGATGCATTGTTTAACAGCGACTTTGGCTTGGGAGTCGGAATTGCAGACAGGATATAGGTCTTCCGCATCCATGCACTCGACATTTGTACCGCTGGCGGAGGATAGGTAGGATCACACTGGAAAGATACAGTGATATTCTGAGTTTCTCTGGAGTAGGAAAAGCGTGGGAGAGGATGCGAATATTCATTTGGATATGGCTGAGATATGGGTCTGCGATGTCTGAGTACTATGCGGTCCCCTAGATCCATAAGTAAGCTTCACGGCACATTACTGACGTCGACGTAATACCTTCAACATCAATTGCATGTCCTGATGATCTAGAGCAAAGAGCGCCGGAAGTATCGACAAAGAATACCTAGATAGCCCAAGTTTATTTCAGCCCACTGCAGTCGTACAGAAGTGAATGCCATACTTGATTATTGGCATCTGGATTCCTAAAGGCTGATATTTTGTTATTTTGTTAGTGTTTGCTTGTGCGCGCAGTGTCACTGCCAGTGTGCCACTGAAGGAGACTCACTTTCAACTAAAGACCTCTCTTTCTCTGGCCAGAGTAGTATCTCGATACCATCTTCTACCTCATCTCCGCCAACGTCCCACAGTCTACCATTCGCAATATTACGAATCACGAAGTATCCTGGAGGGAATCCGTAGAGTTGAGCGCTTGCAGACATGGTGGGGGTTAAACGTTAAACGTTAAGGGCGGATACGGAGGTGGGCCAGGAAAGGAAAACCCCTGCCAGTATGGTTTTACTACTATGACAACTATTCTGAGTCCACATAGCTCAACTCAGGCTTGTCCTCAATGCATCAGCTGATGCAACGCCGATAGTCCCTAACCACGGGAGTTCTATACCCTGGAAGCCTTGCGGTGTAGAACCAGGATGAAGGGTTTCTATACGATCTCTGAATTGGCCGGTCTCAGAGGCCTACTAGTAGTCTGGATGATCAAAGTCTGCCAGACCAAAGGTCAGCACACAAATTATCGAGCCCTGCCCGCCGGATCTGTGATCGCACGCTAACTTGAATGCACATTCACAAGCTGAGTGAATGGTCTCAACAACAAGTTGAAGAAGTACTTACTTCATGCAAAGTCAATACTTGTCAGTGAGTATGTCGACTACCAACTTGAACGTCGGGTATATTGTTCACAGACTATCACATTAATATTCCTGAGGACACTTGCTCTCTGAAATTGCTCGTTGTCGATGTCAGTAGTAAGTAAACGAAAAATAACAAATTTCCTGCCAGCTGAAGTTGTGAAATTCATCCCAGTGACCAGCCCTAAACGTACTACGTACTACGCGGACAACCGTGACACAAACCATGGCCTTCATGAACGAACTCGACTTTATAAATATCGCCGTCCATCGGGCTCAACGTGGCAGTTATTCCGGGCCTGGACTCGTATACAATCGCATGTCAACAAGGAGAACATCTAGCGCCTTACGGCGAGCGTCTGGACTCTGGGGAATGGTGGTCCAGCTTATCAATCGTAAGTAAGAGAAACTTCAATATCTCTAGATTCGTCCTCGGTATCAATGGTTTATGTGGGCTACATGTCAAATGAACAACCTCCGTGCCAACAACCTTGGCAGATTTTGGAATTGGAGAGAGCGCTATCACTGTATGAAATCGACACAGCTTCGTCAAAACACTTCCCCGTCAGCTATCGAACAGCGACTTACGAGGGACTGAAGCACACTCATGCACTATTTACCCCAATGTTTCACTGCGTATACATTATCAGCTGCAATGAGAGGAACACGTGAGTGCTACCTTCGCTACTCCTTAATTGTCTAGCTCAGAATCGCAGTAGAGTCTAGACAATAGATACAAGCCTCGATACAAGAGTGGGAGAAAACGGTCACTATTTTGTTTACAATGACCCGGTTGATTATCAATCTCAAGAACATGATAATCGTGGTGCTTCAACTTTTCCAGTGGCAGCAACAAACGTGGACGTGTCCTGGTGGCACATTTTCTTCGCTGTGTGCTGATCATGATATTGAACCAAGGGTCAGCTCGACATGTCCGCTTAGAGGAACTTCCGGATATAAGGACAACCTTGGTTCCTTCGATCAGCCAAAAAAGTCTTCTCCACGATAAATTGACTAGTATCATTTGTGGCAAGAAGCACATCAGGTTCTATCTCACCGGAAGGACAGAT
The DNA here is from genome assembly GCA_002995095.1 of Rhizopogon sp. AM-2018a. NCBI lineage: Eukaryota > Fungi > Basidiomycota > Agaricomycetes > Boletales > Rhizopogonaceae > Rhizopogon > Rhizopogon sp. AM-2018a. Next base: position 37,622 of record PVYJ01004815.1, on the reverse strand, counting down.
GCTGTGAATGACAGCAATCCAAGGAACAATAATGGAACGTGGCGTTACCGCGGTGTGTGACTTCTTCCTCGCACGGTGACTTTTGTTCCTTGAAGCGGTGTTGCTATATTTCACTCACAAACTTACTCGGTTTGCAGCAGAGTATGATGAATGGGACCTGCTACTATGTCATTCGTGATGAAAGTAGTTTCGGAGCAGACAATCTCGATTCTTCACGAATGCCGTGAAGTTCCTAGATGTTCGCGCTCCAGGCTGTGAGTCTCGTACCTTCGGCATATTATGCTGACATTATGGTTGGTATTACTCCCTCCAAGGCCAATTTGGGATGTGGCTGACGGCCAGCGGTAGCCTCAGCACCAATGAAGACGTTCTGCGGGAATCATAGCTGGCGTCTTCATGGCTGTCTCTCCAAAAGTAGGACATGTCATATTTTACATGGTACGCTGTACTGGTAATTCTTGATTTTTGATTCCATGGGCTCAAATTTACTCCAGGGCCCTTTCCTTCTGCCGTTGAATTTCTTAGTGTTTGTCAAACTCGCCTTTCGTCGTGTTTCTATGGGCTCATGAATGAATCTGCAATTGATTGCTCTCCTGTGATGGTAAGCGGTTGAACTTTATATCCCTGAAGCCACGTACGCTCTGCACAATTGATATTGAACCCTTGACAGCGACGTCCTACTACCGCTGAGTTGGGTACCCGGGAGGCAAGTCAGTGCGCCATTTCTTAAGCTGATCTACCTTTTCCAATCGAACTTCCAAATTCCAAGTCATAACGCGTTACATTTTGTATATACCAAGTGTGTTCTAAGTGACGCTTTCCCAGAAGCCGCTTAATTGCGACTTCTATCATAGAGATTGTTCGGAGCGCAACCTGCGAGGAACCCGAGTGACGAGAACGGGAGACCGTGCATGCGCACCGCACAGACTACTCCGTATATGTGCTCAGTTCCAAAATAACCGAGTACGTACGCAAGTTTAGGCTTTTAATTGCTGTCTTCTTGCTTTCTTCACTCTCGTCTAGCCGCCCTTCGGCCGGATCAAGCGTGATAAGATATCCTGCTGGTGTCCCTCAGACACAATATTGTGCTTCATATCACCGCAAGACGTTATGTTGTTGGCCGCGGATATCTGCCAGCACACTTTTTTTTCGTGGACCCTGTTCCTTAGCCAACAACGGAAGATTAAATCGCCCACAAATCTTGTTGTTGGACCGTGGAGTCATTCGTAACGGCCAGTCTTCATTTTACCCAAGGGCGTCCTGGACCCTGGACTGTGTTATACAGGAAGACTGTTTTCTAGAATACTCCACAGCTGGCACTAACATCGCCTCCGTCTACTGATGGGCCACCCTGGCCAGTGCGCCACCTCCTGTGGGTGTATAAAAGGGCATTGAATCTTGAAGTCAGTAAACTCGAGACACACAAGTCACCCCCAATTTACAACCTGCACTAGTCTCCTACCTATATATCCACTCATGTGTGCATTTGATACAACCATATCAATGGCTGATGCTCGCAACCACCGTACTGTAATATTTTCTTTTACCTTCGGCGTTCCGCTGCACGAAGCTGACATATTACAGGTTTCTCCTGTCACAGCAAAGAGAGTCATGAAGTGCCCTACCTGCGGTTCCAATGATCCTGCTGCGGTACATATATGCCCTGGTCCGACTGGTCCATCTGGCAGATAAACAGACAGATACCGGGAGCTCTCATTGAGGGACGGTAGAAGGCAGGGACGAGGAATTTATCAGTGTATTCGTGTTGTTATATACACCATGTTAGCAAAAGGAGTTTTCTAGTGTACCAGAACGAAGAAATTCGGCATCGAGTTTACTATTGCTAATCAGATATTCTGCTTTTTGCCTCTTCGTACTCCGCGATTAGCAACTCTATGACTTTGCCACATTGAATGCCCAGAAGATACACGAAACACCGACGAAGAGCGAATTCAAAGACAGATACATGCCGAGACCTGTGTCATAATCAATCAACACGTGCTGTGAGTTCCAAAATTGATCGACACAAACGTACAGATTCTTCTTCTCAAAAGGCAGGTCGAAGGTTTGAAGTCTCGAACCAGCGATCTCGAGGAAGCGCTCGGGACAGAAATTATCCGGGTCAGGGAACATAATGGGGTTCTTGCATGATACCCCTGATGATGTATTTTTGAGCATTAATCCGCCTCTCAAGAGGGACTAAACCTACGCCAAGTTAGCAAAGACAGTCGAACCCTTAGGTATAAACCTGCAGGAAGGTCAGATGTGCTCATTCATGCATCAACTCGAATGAGACGCACATCTCCTGATATTTGCCATCTTGTGTGACAGCATGCGGCGTTCCGCCTAGTACCGCGACTACCATGGCCGCCACCGCAGGGTCTCGTCGATGAGGGTCTTAACGTACAGAAGGCTTTCTTTATCATAAAACTCCGGAACATGATCAAACCCGTTGACATTATCAAGCTCAGCCAATGCCTCATGACATGAGGGAAGTGGAGCATCGCAACTATGGTCTCAAGTAACGGCACGCACGGAAGAAGGTACTCAGCGTCCCGGTAGTCTATTGACGCCGTTCTAGGTTAGTGACAGAGGCCGCCAAAAAACTGACCATTTCAATGCCAGCACCAAATGGAGATGACACCGCGTAGGCAATCCCCAATTCGTTCATCCCATTATTGGGCAGCTTGCGCTGTCAGACAACCTTGAATTGTTCCTTTTTCCAGGCGAGCTTTCACATCTCCTAGAAGATGGATGCACAATTGAATGACCCGTTTCTGGCGAGCTTCAGGCCCAGCACGGAACCATTGAAGCCCATGCTATACACGGATCAGCAGTAGCTGGATGCTAGCGGTTATGACACCGCTCACAGGAAGGTGGAGGAATCAGGGTCACGACTCTATGATGTATTTCCCTGGTATACAAAGTGTAGGGTTTAGTACAAGGTTACGCCACTTACTTGACACTAAATTTAAAAGGGTAAGACTAATCAAGTTGCGCGATGGTTAACATACCTAGTCAAATCTTGATAGGGAAACCAAGGTATCAACCATATAGGAAGCACAGCAGACTTACAGTCCATGGCTTCCATGTCACTGCATTCGTCAATACTACTGACATGCCTATCATACGAGATCGACGTGATAACACTCGCTGCATACCTAAAACCTTCCCGCAAATATACAGTCGCTTGTGGAGGGAAATCATCGACCCTAATGACTGTATATCTTTGTATACATCTGATCTGCGAGCATGCAAACAAGAGTGAAGGACCTGGCAGAATTAACAAGAAGGCAGAGGGAAGACTGCACAACAAGGTCACCTTTCGCCACTTGCGCCATGGCTCCCCGTACGGCGACGTAAGACCTCTGTTGTTGTTCGGGGGAATCTCACCCCCAGTTATCAGCGGTATCATACATCTTTTAGCATGCACCAGGAGTGCCACAGCGCACGCAACCACAAATTGTGGTCTAGTGGATTAAACATCTGATCTCTGTTCCAAGAGATCCTAAGCAGCTTGAGCTGTGCCCAAAACTAGGACTGCACCAAGAGCCTTGCAGAGCTGAGGGTTAGTTGGTTACCTACGAAAAGCATGCGTCCTAGGAAAAGCGACATCACTGGACCTTAAAGACCATCAATACTTAACTGGAACCTGTTGAATAGCAGGCGTACCATACCGTCCATCCCATTCGGCAAACGTCCTCTATGGCCTAACAGTAGGCATCTGCCGATCCAAGGCAGACCAAGCGGTCCGTGGGGCACATTATCACCGAATGGGCAATGCCGAAAGTACCGATGGCTACCAATGCATCTAAAGAGCGTAACCGTGTCATCCCAGATTGAAGCAATGGCTGCCACAGCCGTTGCACGAATGCCGTGTTAGACATGATGACGAACACGTTGCAAGTGACCTGGTGAAAGGGGGTGGGGGTAGTATAAAGTTAACCTTGTCTTGAACGATCAACTCCATTTATGAGACTAAACTTCCAGCTCCGGACTGGTGGGTCCGGAGAGATACAATAGACCCATCCATACGAGTTTAGGTGAAAATGGGCAGATACCTACCTCCGTGACAGTGCAAGTAAGTAGCAGACATAAGTACACTTGAACACCAGTAAATAGTGCGGTTATGTGTAACTGCATTAAGGCTCCAGTTGCAGCGAAACTTCAGATATACGCCATCGACAACATATTAGATGGCTCCGTTCGATCAGCTATCCACCAGATACTTGGAATTCTCTAGCAGTGTTTTACGTTCAAGCGCACAGGTCGAGGCCGCGCTAGCCTAGTATTACCCGCACCTTTAAATGATCT
>PVYJ01004815.1:7597-33297 GCA_002995095.1 Rhizopogon sp. AM-2018a | reverse complement strand
GATTGTGGTTGACATCCAGTTCCAGCCACTCTGCAGAGTGGCAGGTCCTCGGAACTCCTCCAGTAAACGCTTATCGGCCATTCCCGCACGTTGCCGAAACCTTCGTGCTCACTGTGGGCAACAAATTGTGGTACAAGATACTCGGTGAGGGATAGAAAGCACAGATACGAATGATAGTCTCGGATTGTAGTAAACTTGGGGATGGTGCTGTGACAGACAGATGCAGAAAGAGAGTATGTGAAGATGAAAAAATATGCATGAATAAGGAATATGTCATTAAATACCGCGAGAGGGAGATCCGTCCTCAATTTTTGTTTTTCCATTGGTTCCAGGTGCAACAAGGACTCCAGATGTATCAGAATCGTCGTTGTCTACTACAGGCTTCGCCGAAATGAAGTGTCGCCTCGTTTTCTGAGCCCATTCTGTTATTCCCGAGCGCCCGTGTGTTTGAAGGTGTTGTCCAAGACGGTAGACAAGATATGCCATAGCACCGGCTGTAGTCAAGACGAAAGATAAGAGTAATATTCCTCCCAACGCGAGGAGAAGAACCGTGGCTGTGGAAGTTCAGTAGTCCATCACAGATTTAGACTTATCTATGCGCACCGAACACAGTTTCAACCACGACAACAACCACGAACACGAACATAAGGGCAAGAAACATGGAGCCACACACCACGAAGACGGATATGCCTCTGCCAGTGAATCTCATGAAATGTTATATAATTAAGAACAAGCAAATGGCGCACATGAATGACATCACTGGTAGGATACTCATAGCAGTAAAGAGAGTGAGAGTCACGGTGAGCCATGTCTGATGAGAAGCTCAGCGTCCGCTCGTATGATCTCTCGATGATACGACGCACCATTGTTGGCAGGGCCTGGAAGTACTCGGACATTTGGTCTAATGCCGGACGCGCATAATTGTGCTCGATGCTGAACAGATTCATTATAAGTGATCTTTGACTGTTCAACAAATGACAGTAAAGGTAATCTCACATGTCAGTATACTCTTGGACGACCTCAGAGCTTTTCTCGAGATAAGAAGTAAGGTCATCCAAACCCGTAGTCAATGAGCTTCCTGCTGTAGGTCGACTTTCGTCCATGGTGCCGAAGATCTAAGTTAGAACTTCAAGTTCTTTACTTCCGAGTCGGACCTCATCCGGATTCCGAAATGAGTTCAGTGAACCACGTGCCGTCCTAGAAGGGGAACATCCCCGCACTGACAATGGACTCGAGTAGACCAAAGACTGGCGTTGCCGCGTTTAAATTTAATAGTCTACTAAGTATGCATTCGATTTCTGCTAACTGTGGAACTCCGAATAGGAATCCAAATTAACAAGGCACCAAAGTTCGTAAAACTCTGGAACTCCAACAGCAGCAATGACCAGTTGCGATGGCAAAAACTTTTGCCGTAACAAAAGGTCTTGAATCGACCTACTGGATGTCAGGGATACCAGCAGTTGTGTATAAGTTGAAGTTCCACTCGCATTCTATTGCTCTGCTAAGTTAACATTTGGAGCCCTCAAAGATGTTGATTATTGCTTCTTCGTAGATATCAAGCCCTTCATCATATCGAAACTGTTTCCATCTGGCTGCAGATCGATGAACTCTCCACCGCTCAGCGGCACTGTACGGAGTAGTCCGTAGTCAGGAGTGATGCCTATAATGCGGACAGTCTTGTGTGGAGTTCTAGTCGCGAGTGTGACAAGCTGATCTCTGCTCAGGAGCTATGAATAAACGTTCAGCGTTCGGCAAGAACGACGCACGAGTGCAACCATGATCTGAGGTACTGATCCATGAATGGCTGGAAACCCTCTTCTTCCTGCTGCAAAAATGAATTCCATATCCTTTCGAATGAAACGAGGACTGCCGCTGCTGCACGTTCTACAGAAAGGCTTGAAACAGATGAGCCATAGGATGCAAGCTGGGCCAGCGATGCAACTGGAGGCTCATTCAATGTATTGAGGCCACATCCTGTCGATGATCATAAGCCTTCGGATCAAGATGAGCACAAGGGAATGCAAGTACCGATTACTACATCGGCAACACCTCCACCAAAGCTCGTATTAACCAGTATTCCACCGACTTTTCTTGGCTCCATTTTTGATCCTGGCTTGTCGCACGGGAAAAGGCCATAAATATCATTCGGCCACTTCAATCGAACTTTGTGTGCCCATTGTGAGCTCGGATCTAGGGCGTGACAAGCGTCGACTACAGCAAGCGCATAGAGATATTGTATAAATACGAGGTTGGAGGGGCGTATAGCAGTGCCAGCTACCCAACAATATCAGCTCGAAATTTCGAGAAGCGAAAACCAACAAGTGAACTAGTCTTACCCGATGAAGAGCCTTTCAGGCCAACGCGAATCTTGAGTGACAATTGCATGCACCCCTCAGGTGAAAGCCACGAGTTACCACCTCGACCACGTCCTGCCAACTGGATTGTGGCTAGGGAGACGACAGGAGCGGGAAGTGCACGAAGGAAAGACGGGTTTCTGAGGGGGTCTCAGTGTGCATTCCAGTGTCCGTGATCGGACGACACGCACTTATCAAACATAGTTTGTGTACTCGAGACAACCTCACCATACATGAATGCGTCCCCGATGCGCCAGGAGTCCTGGTTTGCACCTTGGCTAGTACCTTCCGTTCCTGAACGAAACTCGTTTATGGCGCGGAAGAACGCAGAGGGAGAGAATTGCGGGGTATACAAATCCTCTTCTTCAAATGTTAGGGGTTTCCGTATTACGAGTACATGTTTTACTTTATCGTTCAAATATCCGGGGGGATTTCGTGGAATGAGTTCAAGTATAGGGTGGGAAGATAGATCGGATACTTCATCTGCGGAAGGAAAAGATGGGAAGTGGAAATGGAATATATCGTTGGCATCCTCAAACACAAAGGGTTCCCGCCTGTGTGGGGATTCGTTGTCCATGTCGCCATCGACATGTGGGTGCGGAATAGCCGATTCGGGTCCTAAATGACCGAGAAGCTCCCGCACGACGCGATGCTGCACGTACCACGAATCTGGGTGAGCCAGAAGAAACTGTGGCAGAATGCGAAGCTGAGGTTCGAGATCAGCTTTCTGCGTATAGAAGCGCAGGCCAAGTGCAGATAATGTGCGTGAAAGCAGTATATCGGGGAGAGGCGGGGCACAATTCCACATCGCAATAAGTCTGCTCTGAGATAGAACACCGGCAGGCGCATTTCCCTCTACGTAACGACCGAGGACGTGTTCGCCACTCGCGTCAAGGTCCAAAGAATACGAAGGTAGTCTGGATACAGCGACTGTAGTGGAATCGATCGATACATCTGCGCTCATTCCGGTAGCAGTGGAGAAGGAGATGTAGAGCGACGCATTTCCGTCCGGAACTCTGAGTATACTCGTATCTCTCGCCACGCCCAATCCCAAACCTGTGAATAGCGATCCAAAATCATGACTTGAGTCATGCAATCCAAACAATCCCCCTTTCCTGGCGCTGACGCCCAGTGCTAATATCCTGCCACCAAACTCGAGGTATTTTGTTACAGCTGCATGATCGGATGGCTGCGCGAGAAGTATAAGGAGTGCGCAAGCAGTGTGCCATGGATATTCTGGTACAGAAAGCAGAGAAGGTGCTAGGGACTGCGGCAAATAGTGTGGGGTCAGAATTGAAGTAAGTGTTTGGATAAGAGAAGGTGCGAATGCGTGGGTGCCGGGATACACTAACACATTCATACTAGTATGCTTTGAAGCTTTGGAAGTTCGCAGTGCTCATGACTGGCACTGGGAGCGATGTTGTGGTAAAGTACTATCAAATCGTCCATTCGAACAAGCCGTCGTAGCACAATGGTAGTGCGTTGCCTTCCTAGGTCTTAGAACCAGGCAAAGGTTGCGGGTTCGATCCCCGTCGTCGGTAGTCGGAGAACTACGAGCGGTTATTTTTGCTTTTTCAACTGTCACCAGCTTGTTCTCTGTTGTAATTTATAACGGTGTTTGCAGGGCTTCAATCCCTTTTTTAGGGGGGGGATTTAATCCAGAATGAAGGAAAAAGAAACAGTAGATTTCAACACGAGGAAGACAAATCCGTATGGTAATAGAGAAGTCCCTGGCCGATACTAACGTCAAACACAGCATCTAGAACGTCCTGACCATTGTGCATGTATGAACAACATACTATAATATAATACCAGAAAGAGTCAACTAGCGAGACGACGGGGAGGAAAGAAGAACAGTAAAGTGCAACGTTACAACATTTAGATAACGCATCTTGTGGCTAACGGTTCCGGGTTATGCCTCAACACGGGAAAATGACGTATATAGAAGAAAAGAAAGGCGTACGAAACGATAAAGATGGCGGAATCAGCTATATCATGGAGGGAGGGGATATAGCCGGCAGAAAAAACATGAAAAGTAATAAAGGATTACAGGCAACACAGTTAAGTATGGCCCATACACGCATCTGCCGTCATCTCACACCGCTGTCCTCGATCGTACCCATGCCCTCACAGTGGCCTAGGACCCATTTCCCAAGGATGGCGGGAGCAATAATGAGAGGGGGGATGAAGAGACACACGTTCATTACGCCTTGTGTCACAAGAGAGGTGAATGAAGGTGCTCCGAAGACCGACAGTGTTCCGCTTGTAAGCGTGTCATTGTATATGGCAATGAAGACGTCAATGAGCTCAGTTACAAGCGTCATATGGCTGGGGTATAGGCGGCCGCAGGGTTGCAAGCTGGCTCTAGACATCATTGCGGTAGAAATCACCCGAGCGCCAAGATTCATTCCGGATGGATATTCGACATCGCTTGGTAAGACAACGACTCCATACATGGAAGTCAAGAGCTTGTATCTTCCACTCTTCATGTTCCTCGTCCATAAACCATCGCTTCAGTGCTTTGTCATGCAACTCGGAGAAAAATGAGAGCCTAGGGGCATTAACGGTGACTGAGACTAACTTGAGACTTACCTATCTGGCGCCCTGAGTGGCAATGAACGTCGAATTGAGCTTGACCGTCCGTTGTTTCGCGCGTAGTTGCTAGGCTCGAAGTGTTGAACGTTGAACGTTTGACGAGCATTATATACCTGATCCTTTGAATCCATGATGTTACGTATTGAGTCGTCGTACATGGCAGAAAAAAGTCGGGACAAATGTAAAAACCCGAGAGAAGGCTTTGTGAGGACACAGAGGGATATCCTCAGACCAGACGAGCGCGAGTTCTGGGTCCATGAGCCAAGGAGTTAGAACTAGGAAGGAAACTGCCATCTCCGCCTCTTCCGGGCTCATGAGTCGTTGTTCTCTGCACCAAACCGATAAAAGGACTCAGAGATTTTCTTGATTTAACTTACCGTAACAGCAATGTCAGTATTGAAATCTGAGATTTCAGTTTCTTTGCCAGTGAGGCAGGAAGTCTTTCGGGGAGAGGCGACAAAGTACATTCGAATTTCGGTTGCTTGCGATCGATCGAGTACCATGGCCGGACGGTCCTGATAAGTTTGACACCACCTTGTCCAAGCCTTGTCACTGTGAAGTTGGTTGACAATCGTAGCGGAGCACTCCAAGAGACGCAAATATCAATAAATTAGAAAACTACTCGCCATGATCCACGTCGCTGTTATTCACCGTGACTGCAGCACGGACTGCTCTTGCCGGCTATTCATAAAGGGCTCGAATGGGGGAATGGATGAAGTTGACATATGATAACAACTAATAGTTGCCTAAATTATATTTCATTCGAACACACGGCGGCGGCGATGGTAAGTGGGGTGAAATATTAATACGCAAATCAACCATAACCCGCACCGTAGAATTGCCGTAGAAATTACCTTTGCTTACTTACAAGGTTTCTTCGCTGACCGTTCTATCATAAATCATAATTTCACCGGCATTACCCTGACCGCTCTAATCCTCCTCTTCGTCATCAAATGAACCCGGAAGTCGGACTAGTCTTGCGCGCTTCGCAGCCCGCTCGTTGCGCTCTAGTCTCTGCTTTTCCTCCCAGTTCTGTAGAGAGTAGGACATCTTGGGGAGACCCTTCCATTCGTGACGTGCAACGATGCTCTTCGACGATGAACGACCTCCATCCCAACCAGCGCTCATCATCATTGGCTCCTGTATCAATCTGTATCAGCGCCATTGATTGAGCGAAGAGTAGATGGGCTGACATTGCCGTTCCAACTAACATCTCGTACACAAACTGTGCTACGACCAATGTTGGGTTCAAAGGGTTCCGACTCATCGGCTAAAGGATTGAACGACATAGTTGACGTCTTCGAGCGATCGAGAATCTGGACTATGCGCCCATCGAGCGACCATATCTAGAAGTAACACGAATTAGATGCAAGGAATGCGAATTTAGCGGGAATCTAACGTGTATTTTCCCATCTGCCGAACCAGAGTAAATGTATTGACCGCCTGTTGTCTCAGCCGGACTGAAGTGACATCGAATAAGTGTGCGTAAGACAGCATGACCTCTGTAGGTCATAACGCTGCAGTCATGTGGGTGCGCAGCACGCTTCGGTTTCGGGTAGTGACCATAGCTTACCAAGACATTTGAGCCTCATTTGTCAGGTTGAGGCTTTAATCAACGCACCGGTAATCATATGCACGTAACCTATAGTCACGGTTAACACCTTTTTCAAAGTCCTCGCTGCTGCACATCTTCCGCAAATCCCACAACCGCAATGCTTGATCCTTTCCATTTGAGATGACATAACGCCCATCACCTTTTGCTGAAACATTGGTAATACCTTCTGTGTGGCCCACCAAGACACCTGACGGTTTTGGCGATGCTCCCAGCGAACGTCGATCCCTTTTCCTCGTATTAGGGAATAAAAGGCCAGTAAAACCTGTCCAAGAACCCACCAAACTTTCAAATATGTATCATCAGAGGCGCTGATTAGCACATTTCCCGATGCAGTATCAGCCCAACAGCAGCTGTTCACATCATCGTCATGTGCCATAATCTTGACGGTCCTACGGTCAGCCAAGAGGTCATAAACTAGGACGGAGCATGAGAAGTCAAAACCAATAAAGAATGAAGGAAGACTCTACCAAATATTTGACCGCTGCCGCCAGCGACGACCTCATTTCCATCTGCAGAAAACCTGCAGCTCCAAATACCGAAATCGTCATCCCATCCAAAGGGTGCATGAGACCGCTGGCGTGGATTAGGATCCCTAAAGCTGATGGGAGTTTGGGTAGTAGACGATGAGTCAACTGTGCTTGTCATGTACACTATGGGTGACTAATGCCTGTTAAACTAATTGGAATTTACAAAAACCATTTCACTTACAATCGACGAGTAAATCATCCTACAACAACGTAAGCATGGTGTGAAGGAAAGAATACAACTACTCACCTTTCATTGTCGGGACTCAGGTGAGAATCTGTGATTGTCCAGCGACCTGGACACCCCTGGATAGTTTTTAATTCCTTAAGGGTTGTGTAATGATCATGGCCATTATCGTCCCAATTTCCTGTCGCGCTTCGCCGTGTGTTCCTTGGTCGTTTGATGTATGGCAAAGGAGGCGAAGTCATGTCATATATATGAAGGCGGAAATCTTTGAAGGGGTGTGAATCGCCACAAGAGCAGCAGCAGTATGCCACACACCTTGACAGCATGTGTAGTAAAACGATGAATCTGCAGAGTAAGTTCAGGCAATAATCCGAGTAGGGCAATTAATAGATAATAACCTCTCGAGAATTGTCCACAGTAAACGTTTGAGGAATAAGATGCAACGGCAGTTCCATTCGTATTCGGAATGAGATTCTGTAAGAAGGTCAGTCCATTCCATGAAATACGAGAGGGTAACATACACTGGTTATATTCTCTCGATACATTGCGCCTCGGGGTCGTGAGGACTGGTTGAGTATCAATCGTGGAATATTCTTCTTGTTTTCCCTGCTCCTGATCTTCGGGCTTACACAGCCAAATTCTCCTCCCATTAGGAGCTCAACACCTGGTTTCTGAGGTTCCTTGTGTGGAGGGAACCATTGCTGGTGCCACTCTCCAATACCTTGCCCAAATTCGTAGTTATCATCGTCCTCTTCTTCTTCATAGTCATCAGGGGACTCGGCAGATCCTGAGTTCAGCAAACTCTGCAATGTCTCAATAGCGGTTGTCGTGAGATGTGGGCGTGCACTTGCGTCACCGCCGGCACTAGTCTGGTGTACGCTTTGCAAGTCAAATAACGCTACAAATCGCGCATAAGCGGAACAGCACTCCCTGCAGGAAACAGACTTACACAGGAGGATCTGGCTCAATGATGTTGATTCCCGGGGGGCTCCGCGGCGGTCCTGTAACGATTGTTGAAGGTTCTCTAACTGCAAGACGCTATCTTCTTCGTCAAGATAAGCGTCGGGGCCATCATAGGCATCTTCCTCTTCTTCGAACATTTCGAAATCTCGTTGGTCGTACTCAGACATGAGATGAGAACTTAGGATGAGTGGTTCCTGAGAGAGGACTCCGGAGTGGTTAGCCCGTAGATAACTGCTAAGGCACGTGAACACCTCTATGAATGCAAGCATGGCAAGATCTCATAAGGCTATCTGACGGAACGGATGGCCGACGAGTACAAAAGAAACGACAGGGATAAAATAGACCAAAAGTACATGACACCGAGTCCAAGGATTTGAAGGCATTCAGATTCTAACAGTGGTTGCAGGAGTGTCTTGCCCACTGGGCACCAATGATGGTTGGAGATATTCCAGTGCGTGTTCGAGGGCTGGTTGGGATGATCGAGGAATCATGATGATGCACATGTCCTGCCGTGTCACCGTACGAAGCTTCTAACCAAAGCTCATAAATATTTTAATGCCTGCTGAACCAGCGTTGTAAATTAAAAGAATTGAAGGCAAATACGAATTCTAACTCCGATGCGTCGTGAACGTCTTCAAGTGAGCCGCACGTTACAACATACTAAGACCAGCCATGCCGGCGCCCCTTCTAATCACAGCGGATCAAGTCAATTGTCTCATACATGCATACTTCCTAGATTCCGGTGCGACTCCATCTCTTCTGCTCTCCATGCTATCTAACCAGCTCCAGGCTTTCAGCACTCTGCTTTCGCTCTCCGAATGGAGGGCCGTCTCGACCACTCGCCTCACATCAAGAAGCACATTCCACGCGGCGAACTCATCGAACTCCTGAGCAAAGCGCTGCTCTATACTGAGGTTGAGGCGCATTGGAAGGGTAACGAGTTAATGACGAATTGTTCAGCGCCATTTTCACTCCTAGAGCCTCACGCATGTTCGCTCCAGCCTATTGCTTCTACCAGTACTGCCAAGGTGAATGGTGATACCGCGGGTAAAAGGAAGGCAAGTACACCTTCTGAAGAGAACCGTGCTGAGAAGAGAGCGAGGAAGGAGCAAGACGAGAAGGACGTACAAATGGACATTGATGGTGCGTTCATTGCAACATTTCTTGCGCTTTGTTCTCATATACCACAGGGGCACCCGCCTCGAAGACAAAACCTAAGGACGCTAAACCAGACGCGTCACAAGTTTCACCAGAGGCTTTAGCTAAGAAGCCCAAAGTACACAAAGCTAGTATTGTGGGAACGCGTGCTGGTGCGGTCCGGTTCCTACAGGCGCACAAGACCGAAGTGCGTATCAATACGTTACTCTCATCATTGTGTTCATGATTCTCTTAGGTTTTTGTTGTCGCATGGAATCCTTCTGCAAAGGGGCAACTAGTCTCTGGGTGTGCTTTCCCTGATATCAACATCCTGTTTATGTAATTTACCTCTTTTACTATACAGGTCGCGCGACGCTGTTGTTAATTATTGGACCGTGCCTACCGAACAGACCAACGAACCGACTGCTCTTATACAACCAAGTGTAACACTATCAGACCTGACTGTAGCTTCGCAGGCTGATTTGACAGCATTGAGTTGGAATCACGATGGTTCACTCGTAGCCATTGGCTCCTATGATTCAATCCTTCGCATTTGCACTGCGAGTGGAAAACTGTACTTCAACGACAGCCATCATAAGGTAAGATAGAACCTAAATTGCGTCGCTTCTTATCCATGTTCGTTAGGGTCCTATATTTGCTGCAAAATTCTCCCCCTCAGGCCAATGGATCGTAACCGCTAGTCTAGACTGCACGTCATGTGTCTGGGATATCAAGTACAAGAAATTACATCGACAGTATCGTAATCATGGAGGTATGTCATGGAACTACTACGGCAATTGGTGTCCTATTGAACCCGCGTAAGACTCTTGCTGCTTGGATGTCGAGTGGCTGGACAACTCGACTTTCGCAAGTTGCGGGGCAGATAGAGTCGTTCATATTGTATCCTTGACAGCCACTGGGCCACTGCATACTCTTGGGTAAGCCTCATTCTGGACAAACTGCGTTGAAGGTCTTAATGTTCTCCAAGGGGCCACGAAGGAGAAATAAACTCAATCAAATGCAATCCATCTCGGACACGGCTAGCATCATGCGCGGACGACGGCACCGCACGTATATGGAACATCGATAACATCCATTCCGAGAAACCTTTACCGGTGCCCGTGGTCCTCCACGGCCACCAACAATGTCTCACTTCCATCGAGTGGTGTCCTGTCACTGGACCTGGTGAGCATGAATTAGTTGCAACGTACGTTACGCTCTTGTTTTGGAGAATACTCGCCTTAATACGCATCTCGCCCAGAGCTTCGTTTGATGCCACCGCTCGATTATGGGATACTGTCACCGGAGAGTGCATCAAGGTCTTTGCAGATCACACCAAACATGTCTACGCCCTGACCTTCAGCCCCGAGGGGCGTCACCTGGTGACTGGTGGAGGTGACGGCTCGTTGATAATATATGAAGTCAAGGTGAGTCGTCTCCTTCCTCCCAATTGTATTTACTGAGCCAAGTTTATTCAGTCTAAGGAGAAGAAATGGTCGTGGTATACTGGCGAGAAATCTGGCATATTCGAGATTGACTGGCAGAGTTGGGGAGACACCAGCTTGATTGCATTGGCTCTGGAACAACGGATGGTGGCTGTCATTGATCCAGGCAAGGTACCTGCACTTCAGTGCTCTTGATCCTCTTACTAGTGGGACTGCATTTCATTATCATTATTGCGCTATGTACTACTGTGCCAAATCACATTGGCTTCATTGTAAGTTTGGAGAATCCGTGACTGAGCCAAAAGTAACTCTGATGTTTCGCGCCGTACCGATGACGTAGCGGCAAGAGCCGCCGGCACGACGCGTCTCAGGGTATTAGTTTCTTCAAGTATCTTCCACTGTTCTTCTCATATTTCTCTTTCTTATCGCAATGTTGTATCTTGGCCTGTCGCCTTCTTTGCGTTCTTCTTTGCGCCGTAATGTGGTGGAAGCAGTCATACGGCCTCGGGCGCGGCCTTTCTCGATTCGTGCGCCATCAAATAATTTAAGCAACGTACGAACTATGTTGCAGAACCGCCCAACCATCTTGTCACCTACTGTGTTCTCCCGCTTCTCTCGCTCTATTACCACAGATGCACACACCGTCACAACCTCGTCATCCCAAGAGGCTTGGAAGCGATTTGGAATCACAGCGGTAATATGGCCTGACATGACAAGGTTCTAGTCACTGACACAGATTGCCTCGTCAGGCCGTTGTCGCAGGCACTATCGTCCTAGCAGAAGGCTTACTGAACAGAGACACCCGCGATAGCTTGACTCCAGCTGAACAATCCTACTTACATGAAAGCTTCAAGTACACAGGGGGTGGTCTGGTGTTGACTGCAATTGCCGCTCGGAGTTTGTTTAGGTCTGGTGTTGCATTCAGGATTATGTCCGCAAACCCTTGTGAGCTTTACGATGACAGTATCGAGGAACTATGCTGAGGTTTCATTTTGAGGGCTTGTACTGGGAGTCAGTCTCGCGGGTAGCATCGGATCCATGATGGGGGTTTTCTACACTCCTCCGGAGCAAACCTTCCAGAAGCACGCTTTTTGGCTGGTACATTGATTTAATGGCCTTCCAGTATTCGAGCTAATCGTAATACAGGCATTCAATGCGTGCCAAGCCGCAACCCTAAGTCCACTTTTCTTCTTGAGCCCAGCCATTCTATCTCGTGCAGCCCTTTACACGTGCGGCGTGGTTGGCTCTCTTTCTTACGTAGGCGCTACGGCCAGGTATGTTCACACTCGGCGTTGTGAGGACTCAAAGCTAACCCATGCCTAGAAATGACAAATATCTATACATGGGTGGACCACTATTGGCTGGCGTCACAGTGGTCGCTCTGAGTTCTCTTGCGCCCCTCGCTCTTCCCTTGGGCATGCGTGGCCTTGCCATTGCAGAGTCTCTCTCTCTTTACGGAGGTCTCGCTGTCTTTGGTGGATTCGTCCTCTATGAGTAAGGCTCCAGTTCGTTTTTATAGGCGTTATATTAATATAATTCTCTCAGTACCCAGAAGATCTTGCAGCATGCAAGGATGGCGGAGATGGGTGCCATTCCCAGGGATCCCGTGAAAGAATCTGTTGCCCTTGAGCTTGATATGATCAATATCTTGTAAGTGGTTGTTTCGGCTCGCATCGTGGTATCCCTGACTGACGTTTGCATCAGTATCCGCCTTGTCCAGGTTCTGGCCATGCGCTCAAACAATCGGAAGTGACTTATTGATCATTGACACTCTTGAAGCATTTGTTTCCCTATCACTTATTTTATTTGCTTAGCTTGAATCGCCACTCAGCCTTAGCCTCACAAACTAAAAATTTTCATCTCTTCGCCATCATGATCGTCAGTTTTTGATAGTTGTCCAAATAGTCTATGTATTATTAGCAAGGGAAGGGAAGGTACAAGTTTGTTTCATGCAGTGGATTTCCCAAGATCCTCGAGAATATTCACGAAGGCCTCTGGATCAATGATCTCCGTACCGCCATACGTGACCCGTTTTCCGGTCTTTGCAGCCCATTCCTCCAAGTTCCCATACTCAACATATCCTGCACCTCCGACAATGAACACCATGCCCTCTGAAAATGCCATCCGCTTCGCTCTACCTGTTCCAGTCGCACCTCCGGCTCCCAGACCGCCCGCACCGCCCGAAATACCAAGGCTAGCGTGTCGAGGGGCTCGCGGGTCGAGGAATACAAACTCATCTGTTTCTTGCAGCGACTGATTCGAAGCTGCAGACGAGTCCATGAGCGCCTCGGTAAGTCGGGTGACTGGGAGCAATTTATTCGCTGGTAAGAAGTTCTTGACACCCGAGATAAGGTTGTCGAGGCCCCCTTCTTTGAGTCGGTCAGTGAGCTAAATGATCAAAGGTTAGAATCCTGTCCGAGGAACATTGGTCAATACTGACTCTGTTTCCGAATGCTGTGAAACCTCTGAAGAGTTCTCCTTGGCCTGCGCCGAGTGCAGGCGTTGAGGTCCCGCCAACAGCGGTGGATACCGTCATCCGGGAGATTTCTCTGGTGCGTCTTACATATTCGAATGCTTCGGTGTTAGCTTCTGCCTTCTTTAGTTCCTTTTCCAACTCGGCGATATCATCCTTGGAGATTGCATTATCTGGCGAAGACAAGTAAAAGACGAGGACTAGGCGCAGTTTATCCTCCGGAGTGAAGGTGCCACTCGGACGAGGGGCACGGAGTATCTCTAGAATTGAAGCTACAGTCTAGAAAACAATCAACACAAAAATATCGAGAATAGTCTGATGAGGGTCGCACCTGTTTGTTGATGGCCTCTTCTGTACTGAAAAGTTCATCGAGTCCACGCTTCTTAATTTGCTCTAGCAATGCGGTTGCTATGTTCATATGGGTGTCGAGAACAGCCTTTCGCGCAGTCAGCTCTGGTAGCTGCGTGATCGCAGTCTTCAAGTGCGCAGCATTGGAAGATAAATCACTAGAATTCGTGGTCAGTTGAAGACATCACCGAAGCCTCAAAAGCCACAAACATTTGCGAAATGTCATTGACGTCGCTAACGCCCGTAGATCGCGTGATTTCCGCCGCATCTTGTTTGTATTTGTTCAGTTCCGTGTCGATCTCTTCAGCAACTTGAGGGAAGGGGTTTGGTGCATTCTTTGCCCAAAAGAAGTCCTTGGAATCAAGATCGTATGAGCGCTTCTGCGGTTGAGTGACGACCACGCGATTGAGCTTAATCTCTAGACAATCGGAAACTAGGGCCTGATACGTCCATCCGTGCGAGATCATCGAAACAAGATCAACATTCCGATCAAGGATCAGCAGCACTAGAATGGGTTGAGTAGTGGGGCATGACGAATGGAATCAAACATACGTGGTCTTTGCAGATTTGATAACCCGGAGGCATCTTGCGCAAACAATGATGCTGTAGCTCCGTGTGTCCGGGAGGCGGAAAGAATTGCATCGCGTATTTTGATTTCGAGCTTCTTCGCTATCATTTCAGCCGCATTCCCTTTCGGTGCGCGGATGATCGGAACGTGGCCTTATACCCATGCGACATTCGGCATCCAACAAGGGAGACAACAAATATAGCGTACTCACCCATGGTGACAACAGCACTGAAGAGACCGCTGGATATTCGTTCGATTTCATCTTCTATTTGTTGTTCGGTTGATGATGGAGAGTTGAGGAGTGTGTAGGACGTCACCGATTTTGAGTAAGATAGCCCTGCCTGACTGGATGGCGTGGTAAGAGGAAGTGGTGACAACAAGGAGAACAGGGAGGGAGAAGGTGAAATGAATGACAGATATTGGTCGAGGACCTACAGATGACTACATCAGGATATGGAAACGAATTATATGCGCAAAAATACGCGCCTGTTCAACCAATTCACCTGTCCCTGCGCTTGCGACAGAGGCCGCTAGCTCCTCCAGCAGGGCACGGGGGAGTGGTCCCACAAAGTTAAGGTGGTAGGACTGGTACAATAATTTCTCGAGGTCTTCCGCTATCCGTCTTACATTGTCGAGCGTCGGGGCAACGAAGTAAACAGCGGGAACATCTGGCAGCGGAGGACGTAAAGAGTGTAATTGTCTATCCAGCACTTAGATGGGGGCTGTATCATAATGAATTATCGGTGCCTACACATGGAGCGTAACGCCAACGTCACGAAGGTCTTGTACTCGAAGCACAGTTGCCAATACGTCTTTCGTTTGCTGGTCTAGCACCAAGACTTTCCATACTGGAGGCCCAGACGCGGCGGGAACCTTTAGTGTAGTCGAAGATCTGCCTGACGGTGTCCCTGGTCGTTGAACTGGGTCCGACGGGGCGTTCAAGTTCAGGAGTGAGAGTAAAGCAGCCGTTTGTGCTTGCTGCAACGTTGTTGACGTGGCTGCCTGCATCTGTCGGTATTACTATCGTGACACAAAACACATTGGTTCTAAGCATGACGGCTATTCGCTTACTTAAGCGTTGCCAAATTCAGAAGAGGCGATTTAGGACAGGGAGTCGCGCGGTTAAACGGAAAATTGATGAAGATAGTTGGCATGTATGAATGCCACGTATAGCTGGAGCCGTTTTACTTGGTCAACTTTAATAGCCTTTGGATACTTGGATTCCTTAAGATTACTTGGCGCTCGCCAACCAATGTTCACATCCTAAGATCGGAACGGTGACAAATATCAAGTTGCCCATCAATGATATCTCATGCTACATTTGATTCCGAACCTTCACCGCGCATCTTTCGACACTGCCACGACCTGCGACACTCGGATGCGGGGAGTAGCTTAAAGCTGAATGCAATAATCGGTAGATTTACCACTTATCTTCCCTTGACCCCACCATTTACTTTTACGCGCCTTAAAATCAATTGGTGAGTGGTAGTTTCAGTGTGGGCATCACATCACTAACTTCCCCATCATCAGGTGTTTTAATTCTCACCGACAGCCAGTCACTTATTGGTTCTCATGGGTGGATCACAGAGCAGGGTGCAAAGTTTCAATCGAAATGTACATGTTGGTGCTTCTTCGCAGCCCACGTTCAAGTCCTGGTCGCTTGGCAGATGCAGGCGAAACAAGCAAATGTGTCATTCGCGGGGCGAATTGGCATCTTCGAGTCCAGTTGTGGAGGAGTCACCTCCATGGGTTGGAGGTCACAAAGTATTTGTAGTCCTCGACGACGGAGAGGTGTTATTGGTGAATAGAGATTCGCCATGACTCGGTACTCTTACACCTTTCATCACGTTCATGAGTGCTAGTGAGCTCCCGTGTTTGTCCCAGAAATGTACACATTTTAATTATTCAGCCAAGCACAGTCAGGGCACTTGCATGCTCGAGGGTGTGCTGCTCACACAAGGCTGATATTAAGGACAGCTGTGGCATCAGTCCGTCAAAAGCAGTGTCTTTCGATTAACCGCCCGATGTGTTTTTCCCGCTCTGGGCTTCTAGTCTTGTTTTCTGTGTCTCAGCATCGTAACTTGGTGCGGTGTGTGGTTTTCAGACACACGCAAACACCATGAAGCACAATAATAGCTATTTACATACGGTTCTCTCGTCTGGAACATTATAATATTATTTCCTCGGATATTCTAAATATGGTAGACCTGTTTGGTTCATGAAATGACGATGTTTTTCATTCTAATTGTCCCAGTCGATCTCCAAAACCATTTCCACCTTGAAAGTTTACTTGATACCTTGTTCATTCGTTGCTTGCTTTATACCCGCCCAATCGAGGGCTTTTATGATTTTTCATGCTTACGCAGACGTCCATTCGGTACTACGACTTATTAGACGACCTCAAGACCAAAGCCAAGGGGGGGTCAGCAACCGCCTCTAAACCCTCTCATTCATTCGCACCTTCTGGTGAACTATCGCTCACGTCAAGCTCACTATCTGTAATACCAGACCCTGGCGGTTCAATGTCGTCTCCAAACCCACACCCCATGATGTATACCGTTTCATACCCCACGACTGTGACCCAATCGACCTCAACGTTTGCATCATATTCAACTAACGTTGTCTCGGGATCCGATTCTTCATCCCATGTCTTTTCGTACAGAAGTGATGCACAAAATCAGACTGTGTGTATCGGAGATGGTTTAGATGCAGCTTCGGACGGAGTAATCGCGGCTGTCGTACTTCCAACGACCGTCGGCCTTTTCATTTGGGTGAGTATCACTTTTCTGCCGCGCGCGCGTACTCAATTGCTTCGCAAGTTGCTGTTTGCTATGTTACGTCCCCGTTACCGGCGTATATATGCGCCTAGAGAGTGGTTCGTGCAACGAGAGTAAGATCATTGTAATGATGCAGTAGGCTATGCTAATCCTTCTGCAGTCTGCGACCGGATCGGTTGAGTTCGAATGTCGGCGCCTTCCTCTTTCCCTCTGTACCCCTTGTTCCACCCACACCTTCAGATA
The DNA here is from genome assembly GCA_002995095.1 of Rhizopogon sp. AM-2018a. Classification (NCBI taxonomy): domain Eukaryota; kingdom Fungi; phylum Basidiomycota; class Agaricomycetes; order Boletales; family Rhizopogonaceae; genus Rhizopogon; species Rhizopogon sp. AM-2018a. The sequence goes on along the minus strand of PVYJ01004815.1, from coordinate 16,068 downwards.
CTTCTGACGCTGGAAAGTCAGCGCCAGTGGACGCTCGCTTGTTTCCATCAGATGAAGAATTGAGCCAACGCACTCTCTGGACATGCCTTATCATCGTCCTCGGCTGGAGTTTAGTTGGCCTAGGTGGCGCACTGCCGATATACCTCGTGTCTACCCCATGTCTCGCGCATTCGACCGGTGACCCTCAATTTACCGGAGTGTACTCCACAATCCAAGACCTCAGCTTGCTACGTCTCTTGCAGCTGCTAGAAGATAACTCAACTTCTACAAGCATCGCATATGATGAGGGTCAGGCTCCAAAAGTCCGACTGCGAATTGTGATTCTCGCAGTGTTGACGGTAACCGTGGCAATGCTGCCGGCATTATATAGAATATTGAAAGAAATTAATAACCTCGTTGCATTCCGCAAACGCTGGTTAGAGGTGCGATGTGCGGGCATGGAAATGGGTTGGTTGAGCGCCAGAAAAGCTCCCGCCTTTGCAGGATGGGGAGAGAAGCGTGTCAAGAATTATCTTGTCAAAATTGGACTCAGCTCTTCCTTGGGAGGCCCTTCGCGGTCCAACAACCGGCAGCAGCAACCCCAAGGCCGAACTCAGTCATACCGTCAAAACTCTGAGGATTCAGGCTTCGAGGTTGACGTGCAAAGTTTATTCACTATCTGGTAAGAAGATGTGTAAGACAAAGGTACATGAGTGCTAACGGTGCGACATTTCTCAGTGATACGCGGAATTTGGCATTCCTCATTGGAGAACGAGACGAAATTCTAGAAAACCTCGAAGTTGCAGAAACGAGATACATATCTTCTTTTAAGATTTCAACGCCCGACCCCTCCATTGCGAATCTTGAAATTCGCGTTCCTCATCCATCCGAAGAATTACCACCCAGACTTCACATTAGCCGGCCCCGTGTACTCGTTGGATCAGTAATAACCTCAATTTATTATTGTCAATCACTCGGGCTAATAGTTGTTTTCAGAGAAACCGTCCACGCCATCGGAGACACAATCCGGCACAAGCTAACTCGTCTTTCGCCCCTACGTCGTTTGTGGCTCCATCGCAGTACTACAAATTGCGTGCCCTGAAAAGCGTCGATGATGGGAGGTTAACCGACAGTATCAGCACGCCGATCAGTCTGACGGAGTCATTCAAACAACGAATTGTTGGTACTCGCTTCCAGGAGGGGGATAGAGATTCAGCATCTTACAGTGGCATGCCATCAGGTAGCCGTGTAAAGACAGAAGAAAGTGAAGAGCTACGGCAGTCAATATCAGTCCCTGACCCAAGGTACTACAGGCCAAACCACGGAGAGTCGTCTTCGGAAAGTGGTGGCGGGACTGGGACAGGAACTGAATATCTTTCTGTGGAGGCTTCTGTGGACACCCGTGGATCTGATGATCACAGTTGGGTCGACCTCGCGCGTGGGATTGATTTTGGCGATTCGTTAGGCGATAGCTCTCGTGCTGGGCCAGCACCCAGACGACAAGAAGAAAGTCCACCTCCGAGACCACGTCCAAGGCTTGTTGACACACCATCGACAGATCGCCGGGAGACCTTTCCACTAAGAAATCGAGCAAAAGAGAACGTTCCCGCTGAAGAGGTTCCGCCACCTCATTTACGCCTGCAGCCGCGGCAACCGTTTGTCCGACCTGATTCTGATCTTAACTATGATGATCTCGGTGCCGTCTATGCTGAAATAAGCCAATGGCGTTCACGACTGAAGGTCATCAATATGCAGATTGCCGAGGCACAGCAAGATTCCTATGCTGATATCGCCGATGGCGCTCGGGTCAAGGGTTGGATTATCATTGGTCGTGGTCTACGTCATATGTATGGTGTGGAGCTTATAGAAGGTAGGGCAAAGGAAGACGTGCGTTGGGACACGTTGCAGAACGAAACGACGCCCCTGGATTCTGTAGCGTTCTGGCTGGTTATTGCCGTAGTCATTATCCTCCTTTCCACTGGCCGTGAGTTTTCCCGATCTACCTGGGAAAATATTGGTGTTTACTTTGTACAGTGACAGCTGTCGCGGGACTTGCCCTTGGTGCCGCTCCTAACGTGGCACATTATCTACCTTTCTTGCACCCACTTTCCGAGCATGGGGATCTTGCTTCGGGATTAGCCACTTCGCTGGCTCCCGCTATTGGCGCTACCCTTTTCACTGCGATCGCCCTCATGATCATAAAATGTAAGTAATCTCGATAATAACTCACACTTGTAATGCTCATTAGGTATGATTATGTAGGGGCAACTACATGGAGTGGCGCTGTATCCGTGTCGGGAGTTCGGATGTTCGCTGTTAAACTTGTGTTCTACACGCTAGCAGTTGTGGTCGCTGCGTTTACAATCACTGTTGGTGCTCTCCTTTTTGCGTTAGAGGCATTCAGCCTTGGGGACGACATTGCCAAAACAGTTTCAATCGGTTATGTCTATATGGGCGCTTTCGCTTTCGTTCTCATCATCAATGTTGCTGTCATATACCCTGGTTTAATGCTGTTACAGCCATTCCGATTGTGGAGCATTCTGCATTCGGAAAGAGACGCCGTCACTCCAAGACAACGTTTCCGAGGTAAGATCCCCCATTTAATTTTAACCGCGATAACCTTAGCACACCAACCAGCTGTATATCCAAGAACTTTCGATGCTTCTTATGCTGCCAGTGCTTGTGTGCTATCCATAACTTTTGCATCCGCATTTTCTCTCATCTTTCCTTTGATCGGTCCGGCTGTTCTCATCCTTCTATTTTTGACTCTTGTTGGTGAGTCGTCTTGCCAATTACATCATCCCGCAGGGTTAAATGATTGCTTCCTAGCTCATAGATACCTCGTTGGATATGTTTACGCCAGGACTCTCTCGCAGACTGGCGGGCTTCTCCAGATCTGGCTGCTGAAGCGATTGGGCACACTTCTTGCGCTACAGCCGCTGCTGCTAGGTTTAATCTTACTTAGTCGGCAGCTCTGGTTAGAAGGGGGAGTACTTTCGGGTATAGCTATCGTTGTGGCTGCGATAGTGGAAGTGCATGTCATGCGCAAAACGAGGCTTGCGAACATCCAGGCGTTGCCTGAGAGTACTCAAGAGTCTCTCAGAGTATTCCGCGGGGCTTTGAAACCTGATGGCCACGCTGACACTGATGACGAGAGCCACAGCATCATCATCACCAGAGGAAATCGCCGCACGAGAGGCTCAATGGCTTCTGTCCTCGAAATGATGTCTCTCACTTTAGCAGTCATGCCGTCACCTTCAAGGCATTGTGGTCAGCTACCACTCCGTACGGGCGTTTTCCTGAAGAATCATTGAATGTACTAATAAGTCATTGCAGAAACGGAAACATTAGACGATCTAACCGCTACAGAACGGGCTGCCAGAACTAATCCTGATGCCCCTCCTCACCTTCCTCCGCTATCATTTACGGACCACGCCGAGGAGATATCTAATGTCCTTTATGCACCCGAACTGCTTGCCCCTGCACCGATCATCTGGCTTCCGAACGATACCGCGGGGGTAGCGAAAACAGAGGCAATTGACCTGCGGAGGTATCATGACATAAAAGTTACACTCGATGTTCATGCTAAGGATGTCGTTCTGCCGGAACGAAGTACCTCCACGCGAACGCACGCATGACGAGTTACTTGAGCTTTCTCTTGCTTACATTCTTGACTATTTTTCCATCTCCGCGCTTTTTTTTTGGTGTGACATTGGTGGACTCATGTTACTTTATAGATCGTACTTATTGCAATCAAAACAAAACCCCATTATTCGTCAGAGTTGGAATAGGACTCTAGGAGTACAACTGCTTCAAACTTCCGCCACCCGACGCCTGCGCCGACCCGAAGAACGCGCGAGTTTCTTCACCGTTATTTGTGTGCCGTTTTGAGCCGATGACGTCTGCTGTTGATACCCTGAATCAATTATCAATTTGCGGACAATTGATGGAACCCTAGGAACCCCTCGAGCGCCTGGTGATAAAAAATAACTCCGCGCAGTGTTGCGCAGTGGTTACAAGAATAAGGGCTACTATTAACTAGGAGGCTGAGCATACGTATTCGAACCCGTGGTTCCACTCCAGAGCGTGCTGAGGAATACTGGGACCTTAAGCTGATCGTTCACAACAACCAGTCCAACGTGTGGTTCAGAAGCGATCCGACAGAGTTTAAGTTTGGGCAACCAATCAGACGCATCTTGTGAGTCCCCTTATCATGCACCTATTTACCCATTGCTAGATCCCAGTGGCGCTACACAAACAAGATTTAATGTTTTAATATTCGTGTTGCGCCGCGGCAGAATCCCGAACGTTTGACGTTACCCAGATATGCTACAAGATGTGAAGAGCTAGAATTGTGTGAGTGCCTGGGTTATTGTTGCAAGATGCATTCTGTGAAATGGGAAACGCAAGCATTCAGCGACATACTAGTAGCATGGTTTCTGGGAACGTTCCGAGTGATGCGAAATTGGGGTCCACAGTGTGAGATCATTATTTTTTCGAAGTAACCTTCCTAATTTGATCATTGAGTAATTTGTAGGTCATCATGCATAGGGAATTATTGTTTGTCCGAGACACGGTTTCATGTAAAGACTACTGAATAGCCTAGCGAGAGGACGGACTCGCTACAAAACTTGTCATCGCCCATTGCCACGTGAGCGGTGGAGTGGTAAACATTGGTTGCAACGGCAGTTGTGATGCCGGCACGAGGATGGTTGTCTGCGACCAGCAGGTGTGGAGCACATGTGGCGGTTCAACTTAAAGTGATCCGGAGGTCACCCTCCACCGTATATATCTCTTTCTCGTGATGTAGATCGCTCAATCTCCTGTCTTCATTCTCCAGCCTCACTACTTTCTCCATTCTTTGTGCTGCATCAGTACCCATGTCCAAATCATCATCTAGCTTTGAACAGGATACAATCATATCATACTCCAAGGCCTTGCATGATTACACGCTCAAATTGTGGACGGAGTCAAGGAGAGTTGCGGAAGAGAAAGCAAGACTCAAGCTCGCTCGAAGGGAAGAAGGGGCACGAAAACAGAAAGGAACTCATACTCCCAAATCACTCACCACTCAGCGACCTCAGCCTTCAGAGAACACGATACACTGATTTTTTCTTACTTCTGATGGACATCAATGATGGTTCGTGTTTCAAAATATATTGCTCTTCTGAATTTGTAACAAATAATATCTCCAAGATACCATCAGGATTCAGTATCCATCCACACGCAATGTTTCGTTATTATACCCAGGAGTCAGGCATAGCTCAACCTTTCATACTCCATGGATCACATCATCTTGTCATGTTCGTCTTTTTTCGTGGAATTTGGGTGATGGATTAACAACTGACATCGTTGCATACTTCCCAGGACCCAGAACTTCTGAAGTCAATATTTTACTTATTTTCCAGCTCACTGCGACTCAAACAAATATGACTTCATCTCTCAACCTCGACATTTATACCCGCCGTCTTTTACCGTCGCTATGACTGGTCTACCATCCTAGCATAGCACTGGATAGCCTCCAAAGCAATGGCATACCATTCCGTCATGTGGTTTAGCCGTTGCGGGAGAGCTCACTCCTGTACAACCGCACAGAAATATTACCCTCCTGCGCTGGACTTGTCTTTTTGAAAGGTACATGTTGAAATTCACACGCGGGATTAGAAGCATACCATCCAATCTCGAGTGTAGTATGGCATGATTGGGGGGTGTCGGAATGAAGGGACCTGGACGCAGTAGTGATGACGGGGAATATTATTATAAGCTATCACACACCTCTGACATGCCTTCTGAAGTCAGATTTAGAGCTGTAACGTTTCGACGGTGAGTAATATCTGCAACAAAGCCCATAGGCTTGATAAGGGCACTCGAAATACTGGTCCGATCCTAAAAGCTTCCGGTCTCTGTCTGCGTTGACATCATTATTGCCAGACTTGTGTTGTGGGAGGCACCCGCATGCGAAAAATGGATGAAATCAATACATAATGATCCATGACATCCACTGACATTTCTCATGTGCTGAACAACCAGTACCCCTAAATACACACCCTAGATACTGCCGGGTGTTTCACGCCTTCGTCGAAATGGGTCGAATAGAGAGTTCGTCACTCGAGGAAAAGAACACGTTTTCGGGGATATTCCATGAGTTAGCATCGATTTTCGGTAATAAATCATCGAAATGCTTTCTAATTTATTCGGTGGTGACAATTCCAGTGATCATTGCTTTTCACCGGTTACAATCATACTACTGGATACTCCTACCACCCTGCACCTGTCCTCATATCGTGTACCTCGGCGGTCCTCAAGCATGCTAGTGATCCTCAATAGATAACTTGTAATCGGGAGCCTACTGATAAAGATGCTCCAATCAGACGTATACAAGTGCACATCAGCTTGGTGTCGAAATGATGCAACGAGAAACAACTTCGTACCAATAAAAATGTGCTCGCACCGCAGCTGTCCAGTTGAGAGTAGTGGTGTCTGAGAGCTGTACCAGATATGAGATAATACTAGGAGACCCACCTATGTTTCAATACATAACGTGCACCAATTTCCAAGTCAGTAATTGTTCTGGATAACCCATACACTCATCTTAGTGTAGCCTCAAATCATGATTCGGTCGAGCATCGCAAAATCAAGTCGGGGACTGTAGGCCGCCTGAATATGGCTGATGCAGCAGTGGGGTCATACAGAAGGAACGGCTATCTTCATTCTCTTAGGGTCTGCCTACGGGAGACTAAGTGGGCGTAGACAGACCTTAATAAGCCCTAATAGAAGGAAGACAATCGTTCCTTCTAGGCAGTGTTTAGGGTCGTTTGAAGGGTCGTTTAGAGTTTCTGATAGGACTTTACGTATGCGACCACGGTGTGGACCTTGGACCAAGAGACGGACACAAAACCTGTGAGTCACAACCACTATATTCATGGTTTGACAAAGCAAAATTCTTGCCCTTAGCATTTGCTAAGCGGAGCGGACTGCTACATTATCTAAAGATCGAAAATTGAACTAGAAAAAAATCAGAACCCATCATCACTTTAGCGCAATGGACGTAACGAACCCTTATTTCGCCAGTCAGGGTGGCATGCTCTGGGGGACAAACTTGAAGTCCAGGCTTGCTTTCATTCAAGAATCCGCAGTTCCCGTATAATGTATCATCGTAAAAGTGTGGTTCAAGTACACGGTGGTCGAACAAATTGAGTCCAAAAACTGAGGTGACCATAGCCTCTTACTCACGCTCACTCTAGTAGCCGCTCACTACAAACTGGTTAGACTAATTTACTACACGTAAGTATGTGGTCAGGTGACTTGAACGCAAAACCAACGAACTGTATAGTACCCGACGGGAATCGCCGGATGGCTGGCTTCGCCTAACCAAAGTAATCGGTTTCAGCAAATAATACTCGCCGCGCCGCCCAACGTCAAGATGCCCAAAGGTTCGGGATGCTCGTCGTTAAAACTGTTCACAGGCTGACTATTGATACTAGTTTACAAGCCCGGAAAAGTGCTTTTATCATACTTGTTGCCGATATCATCGCGATTCTAATTCTCTCATTGTTGTATAGGTCGCCATCGTCCTCCAGGGCCGTCAGGCAGGCAAGAAGGTTGTCGTTATTAAGCAGGTCGATGAGGGAACCAAGGATCGGCCATACCCCCACGCTATCGTTGCTGGTATTGAGCGTTACCCACGAAAGGTTACACGGACTATGGGCGCGAAGAAGCTGCAGCGGAGGAGCCGCGTTAAGCCTTTTATCAAGGTGAGCACTCATGACTGCGACACCCGGATGTGCATCGACGTTTTGTGGTGTGTCTTAGGTCATTAACTATTCACATCTGTTCCCCACGCGTTATGCTCTGGAGTTGGAGAGCTTGAAGGGCTCCGTGGCTGCTGAAACCTTCAAGGAACCATCACAGCGGAAGGATGCACGGAAGAACATCAAAAAGTTGTTGGAGGAACGCTACCAGACTGGCAAGAACAAATGGTTCTTCCAGCCCCTTCGCGTATGTCCCCACATGATATCTTCTGTGTTTAGAGCTGACTATTTGCTCTATAGTTCTGATTGCTGCTTTTATATCTGTGGTACTGGGGAGGCGACATAGCAAAACTACATGTACATCACATGTCCCTACATGACTTATGCTTCTTGTTCCAGATCTCACATTATCATGCAAAACCTTCATGAAATGTTGCAAACTAGTTGCTGATCGGTTAAGTCAACTATCCCACCTGGGCGACTTCCTTCAGTCTGTTTTCATCGAGAAATGTCCATTCAAACTTACCATCACGATCCATGGGTTTTTAACCTTTTGCATGCGGGCTTAACAAGTGGACATAACTCATTCAGTTTTCCTCGCAGCTTCATGTGATCTTTTATATTTTCTTTGGGATGTATAGCTCTAAGCTGACAGATCGGACAGTGGATAGTATCAAATATATACGCCGAATCAGATTCAGCTGGCGGTGTATATTGACACTCGCGCGCGCTGCAGACGTA
>PVYJ01004814.1:41899-79841 GCA_002995095.1 Rhizopogon sp. AM-2018a | reverse complement strand
TTGCTCTTTATCCTCCGTACTGTGCTCAGGGTTGTTTTATCAACAGATTTCATGAAAGACTTCGATTTGAACACTATGACATCCGCCTTGTTGTTTGTGATGAGTACAGTCGGGTATGCTTCTCTCAAAAGCTCTTCACATACTATGTAATAATTATTCCATAGATGTTTGCTCGGTACTATCCTACTTGAACGCGTCGTCAAGTTCCAGGGCCGATTTTATCCATCTTTGGATCAGAGGACTTATCTCCCTGCTATTCCATTTTTCCATCGCTTGTTCACGGAGAAAGTATCGGCAACTCTTCCTTGTGGTGTCGGCTACTCTCCCTCAAAAGCACGATTTTCCTCGCTTGTCCTTGCGGCTCTCCTTCACCCGCTGTTCTTTATTTTGATGGGCACGGCTCTTAATTATCCAATGGTACTTATGGCATATGGTATTGCGTCGGTCGCCCGCACTTTCTGGACTGGTGAGCTCTTGATTACGTCCTGGCCATCTTTATTCATCTCGCTTATTTAGGGTCATCGTGAGCGACATGCAGCCCGTTACCTGTCTCATGCTCTAATGTCTTGCAGGAATTTTTACATTGCGTCCACACCAAAGAAGCCCCTTGGGGTTTCACTTGGATGGTGGTGTGAGCATAAACTTATTTCTACACACATTTATCGCTCATAGCTTTCAGGCATTGGATCATTTTCAGCCCCTCTTGTGTGCCAGACGCTCTTGGCAAAGGGGATTCCTTGGAGGCGTTTTTATCTTGGCTCCTTGGTTCTCTCTGTTATCGCTTTGATCCTGATCATTTTCAATTTTCGTCCGACACGGAACGAATTCCTGAAAGACCGCAAGGCCGCACTTGATGCCATACAATTCACTTCTGGTGCTCTCAGCTCTGGGACGGACACGATGGTAGCATTGCAGTCATCACAGCAAGAGAAAATTCTGGATGTCACTGTCAGCCGTCTCGACGCCCCGAGCCCTCCTAACAGTGCGGTCACTGTCCTTGCAGTTATCCGCATCACTGACATCTATTCCTAGCTCTCCGTCGTGCTCTGTCGATGTCGTACCAATGGGCGTTTATTGTATTCATTTTCATTTACGGCGGCAGTGAGACCGTGTTTTCAGGATATGTGAGTATCCCACTTTGATCAATCGTTACACAGAACCTTCGAGTTGAACAACTTCTCGCAGATCGTTGATTACCTCCTTGCAGAGCGGGTGCGTTTCCCTTGATCTAGCTGCTTTCCCGTCCCATTTTGAACACATATTCAGAATTTTAATTCGAACACTGTTGGGTATGTCAGCAGTGGTTTTTGGGGAGGCATGGGGATTGGAAGAATTTTGTGGGGCTATTATTGTACTGGGTCAGTCGCACCGCATCGTCATGGTCTTCTGATTTTGAATGTATCCGGCAGTCTGACGTTCACCCGACGCAAGCACATCATTCATACATGCATGTGCGTCACTCTATTTGTCTCTCTCTGACAACTACTGACTGATAGTCATCAGAGGTTCGCCAGTGAAGACATTTACTCTCACTGACAACTCTGACTTGATATCATTTAAGGCGTTGCGTTCTCCATGACCATGCTTATTTGGTTTGTTGATTCGACAACCGAGAACGCACTGTCATCTGCCGTGGTCGGTCTGGTGTATGGACCTATATTTGCCGGGACACTAGGCCTTTGCAATGATGTCCTGCCGAGTGAGGTACACATGGTTTCAATGGCTATTCTGTGAGTACCCTCCTCGCAGGATCGTAAACATGGCTGATCACGACCTTCCATCACAGTTCTGCCGCTTCTAGCGTAGGAAGTGGTATGCTATTTAACTCGGGTTGTACTACTCTTGGGCTAACTGGAATGTTTTAGCTATACTCCCATTCGTGGCTGGTTTAATCGCGGACGAGGATGGCATGAGAGTCTTCTGCTATGTGACAGTCTCTCAAACTGTGGCAATGTTCTCCCTTTGGATCCTCTTCCCCGCGTCTCCGCCTGTACGCGTTTCAGGCCCCGCGTGAGCCTAGAGAAACTGTATTGATTCCAAAGGAATGATCTATACATTCCGATTCAGTCACGGATCTTGGTGTCAAGTGTGTATATGTGTGTATAATATATGTAACAACACTGTCAGGTGGAGTAGTACAGGTGTAGGGTATCATAATGTTGCCTTCATAGACATGGTACATCGTAGCTTAATAAAGTTGTCCCATTTGATGTGCAGTAACCGAAATCCCTGGTTAGATGAGGAGTACATGCGCATGCAGCAATACAGTACGACGAAAAAAAAGGCTAAATCAGCCGTCGGTGTCGGTAGACGATCCGGTCTCGTCTCCTTCGACATCTGGCACCATTGATCGCTAAATAAGTATGACGCGATGAAATATTGGACGTACCGACGAGATAATCTGGTTCAATTCTTACAGCAGGTGCGGGTGGCGGTGGTGGCGGTGGCGGTCTTGGAGGACTCGGGCGCTTCTGTTGGGCAGCCAGCGCACCCCTACCCATCCCTGTCTTACTGCCCTTGGGACGCCCACGTTTCGGCGGACCCGTGCCCACAGCGCTCTTCGCCGATATCGCGGACGACGTCGACGCAATGGGGGTGCCAGCAGATGATTGAGAACCTGGAGTAGAAGAGCGATCACGCTCAAGGAAAGAAGTAGTAGATGAGGAACGAAGTTTAGATGGAACTTTGGATTGAGAGGATAGTGAAGGCACTTGAAGAGTCTGGGGTAGAGTCGCGTAAGAAATGATAATAGGATAGACTAAATTCTCACATTGCTCGCAGTCGTGCCGCTGCTGTCTGGGTTTGCCTTAAGACGTGATACCGGCGACCCTGTCACAGTATCAGACCATGAGAAGACAAAACAAAAATCAACGCCGTCTGTACCTGCTGTTTTTAGTTTCTTTGTGGGCTTTTTTGCTGGTGATGTCTGAGGTGATATAGGCTAGAACAAACAAACAGTTCAGATTGAATCAAACAGGAGTTGCGCCGACTCCTACCCGTTTTCGCTTCAGATTGAAATCTGCATCATCTGCGGCGAGATTGTCAGAAACCCTCTCTCATCAGTTTGAAGTAAAAGGGTATCACCAGTGCGCTTTCCTTTGCCCTTTGCCTTACCTTTACCATTCGAGTTATCATCTGAAGCATTGCCGTTTTCTGAACCTGGGTATGGGGATGCTGACCGGCCATGTTCAATGGGAATTCTGAAAGACTTATGAGGGTATTTTGTCCATAATAGTTGTTTTTGGCTTACTTCGTCTTGAGATTTGTGCCACGAGGAGCTGCACGCCTGCTTCCGGTTCCCATACAAGCACTCAAGTGTGGAGCAAATCTATTGGAAGCGACCTAGAGTAGTGCCTCAGTTTAAGAAAAGTATTCATTTAGCTATGAGCTCACCTGACGCTTGCAAACCATACATTCGAAGAAAATGTTGCCGTCGGATTTAGTTCCGTTCGGTGTGGTGGTTCCAGTGCTCGAAGCAGTCTTTCCTCCGGCATCAGCGTGGACGACAGACTGGGTTTGTGATGTTAGGTTCTGGACGCCATTCGGGTGGACTAGATATTGGAAAGAAAGTGATGTGTCAGAAGTAGTACGACCGACTCCCGGAGTGCACAACGTACCCATGCCGCACCTGCGGACACGTCAGTGAGAAGTTACACTGAAAGTTGAGTAGTGACGCACCGGGTGTGACATATGCGACAAACTGCTCTACTACGCAGAAGCTGGTGGTGGGCCTGTAGCGCTGTGTCCATGGTGAGGTCGTCCAACATGGCTGAGAAGATCTTGGAGGTCTGGTGGATAGGTTAGCCCTACTTGAGAGATAGTACGCGGTTAAAGAACTGACAATGGTTGATATAATGTCTTCTCGTTCTGCCTTTGACATGACTGATACTTGTGTTCGACTACTTGTTGTTCACACCACCGCCGATGATGTTGTCCCAATTCGATCGTTGACGGCACGTGGTTATCTCCGTAAAATAAAAGACGCTCGTACAATGTTCGCTGGCTTTAAACCCCAACTTGAAATCCGAAAGTTCATTGTCAACAAACTATTGCATTGCATATTTCGTTTGAGCACCAAGCGGACCGCATCATGAGGGGGTCCAGATCGAGTCGTGACGGCAGCAGCCTCGTCACCCATAACTCACAAAGACCTCTTCCTTTTCGGCTGACTGATTCTTCCATGCCAGACTCCTTTAATATGTTACTAACCCGGGGGGGATACGTTAATGGAGCTCTTCGAGTTCTCATTTGATCGCAGATGCTACATTCTAAGTACGTACTCACTGCCTACTTACACCGCGCTAAACACCTCCAGGTGATCCTCGGAAGCCGTCCGCACACCGGCATCACTATAATGTTTGTGGTTTTAATCAAATAGGTCTCGTTTTAATCGTTCGTCCCCTTCACTTTTTTCATCATCATGGCGTGCTGGCTGGTGTTACTCTCTGCGTTACCTCTGCTAGCCAGTTCTAAACCGAGTCCTCATTCACGTTCCCACTTGACTACTCGCTCTGGTATAGACATCGTCACGACTTCCTCAGCAAACACAACCATCACGGATCCCGCAAGCTATGTTAATGTTTTCATCGGTACAACTAATGGAGGACATGTTTTCCCCGGTTTGCTTCTGCGCTGCATGTCTTGGCTGCTGTTGATTTTTCATAGGTGCCACTCTTCCGCATGGGATGGTGAAAGTCGGACTTGACACAGATTCTCCGGGCAACGTATGGCCGTCGCGTTTACTTCATCCCGTCTGAATTTTGAGCTTCCCATAGCAAGCAGGTTATGACGCCAATCCAATTTTCAATGCGACAGGCTTCTCACAGCTACACGATTCAGGGACCGGTGGTGTGCGTGTTCTACGAGATGCAAAACCCTGTCCTTATGAGTTATCACTTCTTGCAGGGAGCATCTCTTTCCAACTTTAAGCTCTGGCCGCTGCCTGAATGCGATTCGTTCGCATCGTGCAATACGTCCATGTCCGTTAGACAGACGTTACGTGCAGTCCTCCCTGATGGTACCACCCAAAAACCTAGTCTTGTGATTTGATGCTAAATATTACTGCACACTAGGTTCTCCAGATGATGCTGGTTCACCTGGTTACTTCGCAACGAATCTTGTACGTGACAAAATGCATGAAGCTACACCGCCAATCTTACCCCTCGTAGTCTACTGGAGTGCAAGTGGAACTGACTGCATCACGTCGCACTGCGCTTCACCGTTACACATTCCCGAAGTCGTCACGTGAACCCCGTATTGTCGTAGATATCACCAACGATGGCCTCATCAGTAATACAGAACCTGTTATTAACGTTAACACGACTAATGGGCGCGTCACCGGCAAGTCAACTCGATGCCGTTCTAATTTAACCTAGCTTAATGCCATTTTTAGGAGGAGCCAGGTTCGCTTCATCGTTCGGTCCTGGAAGGTACAATGTCTACACTTGTGTAGATTTCAAAGGCTATGGCTATGACTTTGAGGCTCCCACTGAATATGGCATTTGGCTGGGGAACTCCCCTGTTCAGCACAGCACTCAGTTTATCCAATTGTACTCTGGTATTATCATTTCCTTGATCATTCCCGTCTTAGTATCTCAACTAAATGACCTGTAGGCTTCGTGTCCGAAATGGGTGCCCTGTTGACTTTCCCGCCCTCTTCTAACTCCACTAATCAGGTATCCACTATCCTCGCACGTGTCGGCGTTTCCTTCATTTCCTCCGACCAAGCCTGTGCCAATGCTGAGTCAGAGATTCCGGACTTCGACTTCGATGGAACCGTCGCAACGGCACGAGCAACATGGAATGAACTCCTATCACGAGTTCAGGTCGACACTCAAGGTGTGAATAAAGAAACGACTGAACTATTTTACTCTTCAGTAAGTAAGCGACTGAAATTTCCCGATGTGCCTAAGTTGCATAATTTTTTAGCTGTACAGGACGCATATCGTTCCCGCTGACTGTCAGTCATGTTCCCTTTGCGAGTACAATATCATTGACTCTGTGATTGATAGACACCGGTGAAAACCCGAACTGGGTCTCCACTGAACCTTACTATGATTCCTTTTACTGCAATGTTAGTATTTTCAGTAGGTATCGGTCGACCATTATTAATCGGTCGAACACAGTGGGATACTTACCGCACATTGTATCCTCTGATGTCGCTTCATGATCCAGAGGTGTTCGCTCGCATCGTTCGAGGAATGATCAACATTCAACAACACGAAGGTAACCAATATCCCTGTGAAGTAATACATACAACTTATTGTGATAGGTTGGTTGCCTGAGTGTCGCGGTGCCACTGTTCCGCAGTACATCCAAGGCGGAAGTAGTAAGTCCTTGACCCAGTTTCGCATAGTATACCTTTCAAATGTGTTCCGCAGACGGCGACCCTATTCTCGGAGAGTTCTTTGTCAAGTCAGTGAGCATACAACGCAGCACTAATATACTCGCTTACTATTGTCGTAGATTTCATGAACATGCCACGGCTCTGAATGTCTCAGCCGATGCCCTGTACACTGCCCTTCTTGCCGATGCTGAAGATCAACCACCTAATTGGAATCTCCAAGGAAGACAAGCGACTGCCTGGAAACAATACAGTTAGCAAATCAATCCATATACTATGCTCGTTGTCATGATCATCTTTGTAGGCTTCATCCCTTCCGACATCTATGGCTCAGGAGGCGCTGCCACCAAGCAGGTCTCCCGCACACTAGAGGTAGGAGCGTTTCAATGTATGAATTGATATTTTTGCTTAATTGGATAGCACTCGTTCAATGACTTCTCAATCGCGCAAGTTGCGAGGATCCTCAACAAGACGGATGATGTAGCCAAGGTTTGACCTTTTTCTCCGCTTACATGTGAAAGCGGAATTTTATTCTCTGTGATCGTAGTATCAAGCTCGAGCGAATAACTTTGTCAACGTCTGGAATGAGAACGTCACGCTTCCCGGGCATTCATCAATCAAGGGTATGATGCAGGCAAGTCGCTCTCCCGTTTTCAATGCAGCACGACCGACAGGCGGCTTTCCAGCCTCGTTTCGCCAATGGAGAGTGGAATTACACCGACCCTCGTCATTGCAGCGTGAATTATCCTCTTCAATCAACATGTTACCTTGATGCTACAAACCATGATGGCTTCTATGAGTCATCTCCCATGGTGGTAAGTGTTTTTGGTGGCTATAATAGCTGATGCCTAACAGTTTCTTGCAGTATTCTCAGGTGTGTATATTCCTAATATACTCCTTAGGTTCGTTGACAGATTATCCCTAGTATGTTCCTCAAGACACGGCCAAGTTGATCGTGATGCAGGGAGGCAACAAGTCATTCATCGACCGACTTGACTTGATCTTTGATGAGGTAAATACATGGTTGCAAACGTCACTCACCATGATTGAGCCGTACTCTTTCAGGACTACTTCGATGTCACAGACGAGCCGTCCCAGCAAATTCCTTTTATGTATCACTACGTCAACCGCCCTGGCTATAGCACTCAACGCTCTCGCATGATCATCGCCGAGTCTTACAACACCACGGTCGGCGGTCTGCCGGGTAACGATGATTCTGGTTAGGCTTTTAAATTCTTCAAAGGACGTCATCTAACACTTGCTCAGGTGCTATGGCTAGTTATGCCGTTTTTTACCTCGTGGGGATGTACCCCCTTCCCGCAACCCGCCAATTTCTTCTCGCTTCACCGTATTTCCCGAAGGTCTCGTTCTATAACCCCCTCTTCAATACCACCACCACTATCATCGCCAAGAACTTCAAAGGAAACCCTGCGAATGGCAAGGGCGGAACTGTCTTTGTCAAGGTTTGTTGCAACTCGATTGTGTATTCTTAACCATGTCCCTAATAAGAGTGAACGGTTGCAGAGTGTGACCATCGATGGCCAGCCATGGCATTCAAACTGCTACCTAGACTGGGATGTTTTCGTCAATGGATCCACCATTGAGCTCGAGCTCACAAGCGACATCAATACCATTTGCGGAGAGGGACCTGACGCTCTGCCCCCTTCGCTCTCGACTGGCGGATACAGTGGACTAATCTGAGATAATGCATTAGATTTAGAGCACACCAAATCCAGTACTGTTTGTCTCCGAAATTCGTGAGATAAGTTCATAAACAAGTCATATAGATGAGTAAAGACAGGTCTAGATCTGATGGCGTGTTGTGATCCTGTACAATAAGAGTTACGAAGAAGGGCATTCGATGTTAACAGTCTAGTTCCTTAGGGTAAAAGTTGAAAGCATCATTAGTAGTTACGGTATACCTTCTCCGTTACTCAGCTCTTCAATCATGTGTTAACCTCGAGACGACGAACACCGCGACAATCACCACGGCGAGAGCACTTATGCTTGCAGGGAGCAGCAAATCCTTCGGCATGCCCATCACCAGCTCCCCCTCTGGTGGCGTGTGTGCTCTTGGGAGGGGAGTCACAATAGGCTCGGGGACTGTCACAGGGACTGCCACAGCTTCTGCCTTCTCCACCTCCTTTTCATCCTCCATCGCAGCCGCGTTCACCTCCGCAGCCTTTGCCTCGCTCTTCTCCGCACCAGCCTCAACCCAGTGCTTCCCACCCTGAATAAACAGCACAACCCGATCTGAACCCGCCGATCGCGCAATCTTCACCGCGTCCGCGATATCCGTATCGCTCGTGATGAGTACAGTGTCCCCGTCGGCATCCGTGTACGATAATGTGAAGTCCTCGGGATCGGGACGCTCGGTGGGAGAGCCTGTGAACTCGGTGAAGAATGGGTCTGTCGCAAGCTTGCCCTGCACAATCTCGCGTAGCATCTCAACGCTATCGTGCCGCGCCTGGAACCGGTGCGTGCGCCCGCCTGGTGTGCGGAACTTGAAGACATACGTCCCATCGTCCACTGGCACGGTAGAAGTCGCGCCCGCGATGGTTGGAATCGCAGCCTTGCGTTTTCGCGGGTAGCCCTCGAGTGCAGATTCGGGCTCCTCGTCGACCACAGAGGCAGAGTCGTTTGGGTGCACTTCAGAGTGCGGAGACTGCTGGAGGCGAGCGAGGTTGTGCGTAGAGAGAGAGTGGCCCTCGGTGGGGACGTGCGAGCCAGATACGACGGACTCTGTATCATCGTGACCACCAATAGAGTCAAAGAAGCGGCCCCACATTGGCCCGCCTTCGGCTTCCCCAGAATCACCAGCATTTTCTGTGCTCATGGCGTTCATCTGACAGTTGAGTTAGCGAAGATGAAACATTTGAACAAACTTCACCAACCTGCTCAAGGGTGGCATATGTGAGCTTCAGGACATCGACTATGGCAACTAACCGTCCATCGCTCTCGACGACGGGCAAATTGAGATAGTGGCCGTCTGGCGGCATATTCAGTATAGACAACGTCAAACACCAGAACACCTACTATGCATCTTCTTGAGGGCATCATGCACGCTCATGCTAGGAGGAGCAGTGTCAGGATGAGGGGTCATCACACGGATAACGCTACATATGCTCGCGTCCAGACCTGCAGCAATGACGCGCAGGACAACATCCTTGCTCGTGAAGATACCGGCGATCTTAGGTTGCGTTTCACCAGCACCTGGCATATTCTCCATAACACAAACAGCAGTGACACGACGCTCCTTCATCAGCTTCGCCACTTCACGGACAGTCGTTTTCGGTGTGACAATGGCAGGCTGCGTACGCGAGTCCATGACAGTGGTGAGATCCGGCAGTGCGGTTTTCTCGCGGAGGGCATCAACATAGGCAAGCATAGCAGCAGTTTGTGGGTTCGAAGCCATTCCTGGACCAAGTTCGGACTGCACACCCGCAAGAGCGTTGTAGAGTTTCTCGGATGCGGACGAGGAACGCTCAACCTTGTTCAATGCTTCATGGAAGACTTTGGTGATATCCAGCAGGCCAACAACATTGCCTTCCTCATTGCAAACAGGCTAACAGATGTATTAATATCCCGAATAGGTAAAGAACCCAGTGAAATCATACCAAGTGCCGGAAGTGACGCTGGACCATGAGCTGAAGAGCCTCGGTCGCGCTCGTTGTATCCCTAGTCACCATTGGGTTCCGGGTCATAATTTGACTGACTGGGGTGGTATGGGGGTCAAGGCCATCAGCAGTGACCTATAAATTGGTAAGCGTTGACTGTTCCAGCATAGACTGTTCCACATACTCTGTATGCCATGTCCTTGGCGGTAAAAATACCGCTGAGTCCTTCCTCGTCGTCGACAACAAGGACGCAATCCGTCCGTTTGGCCGCGCATAGCTGACTAGCTTCTGCGACAGTGATGTTGTCAGGTACAGTAAGTGCAGGGCTGGGCTTGAGTGCAGCAACAGTGCCCTTTGCAACAGCAGGCTTTGCAGCACGTTTTCCACGGCCACCTGTATGATGAGTTGTCGAGATAGTACGTTTTCGGGCAAGCTCCGATTCGATTTTCTTCCGGATAGCCTGTGAAGGAGGATTAGCGGTTGAGACACTGCGGAGAGGTGTGCGACGGTGTGAAATAGTGTTTGACGCGGAGTGGGCACGCCCTTGGTAGAGAGGCGATGGGGAACTCATTGAAGAAACTCAGAAGGAGTTCGTACACGTGTACGGAGCGTACCGTAAACTTTGTGTTCGTTCGGAAGCGGAAGTGAAAACAGAGCTCACCTCGTCGCGCCTGGACTGCTTTCTCCGAGTGTCGGCTACGGACGGTGAGCCAGAGATATTAGACATGGATGTAGATGACGTGTGTTTGGGCGGTGGAGCTGGGGAAGGAGCACGATCGTGATGGAGGGTTCTGTTGGCGGACGGGGAGTGTGATGATGGAACGGGGATGCGAGACATGAATTGTAGATCAAGAAACAGCTACAATATGTTGCGAACTACCGCTGTCGCTGCTAATTGTCTCGCTCGCCGTCGCGGTTGGCGTTGGTCGCGCTGCTTCTCCTCAATCACTTCAAGAAAGTAGTATCCGGACTTTGCTCTTATTTGGTTACAGTGGCAGTACAGCTCATATTGTTACCCCTCAGCGCCTCTTCTTCTGTAACATCTTTGGTCCCCTTCCCTGCTGTCTGAGCGTGTATAAGTAGTACGCCCCGCCAATGACTAAAATTGCAGCGAAGTTGGCTAGTAAAAGATGAGTCGCGCACTGAGATCGTCATAGGGAACATGACACACCGATAACAAACCCAAAGACTCCTTGGAACAGCTCCAGTACCAGAGTACTAATACTCTGTCCCAGCTTCAGTATACTTTCAATGGTGCTTTGAGCAAGCGCAAAGACAGCCTGGAACACAGCTAGCACAGAATACAGCAGAGATAATCCAATAGCAACTAGGGATTGCCCGAAGTTTGTCAATGCAGTAATAATCGTCGACATAGCTTGCAGTGGTCGTGATTTGCTTTGCGTCAACGCCCCTTTTTTATTTGTCCTCGAATACAAGCGTCATCAACGTCATTGGAGCCAAGCCAACGTAAATCCACATCCTTGGAGCAAATAATAGTCTATCAATATACGTTAGTGCAAAGAAAGACGATATAGCGAGTCATCGTATAGGTGAGGTAAACTGGGGATTATGCATGCAAGCTATCACACCGTCCCTTGCCGAAAACCCTTCCTATCCACATCAACGTCCCTAATCTCTCCTCGCAGCAGCAGGCTCGACGACGGTACTACCCCCCCACCTGACCACCAGCTCCCGCACGCGCAACCATACCTGACCCACTGCTGGTGGGAGTGATGGGTGCCTCGAGAGATCCGCGATACGCTTATCCGCAAGGGTAATAGCATCACGCGTGAACGCCGAGTGATAGTAACGCTGACGGAGGAAGTTGCCGTAGACGAGCGGCATCATGAGCGAGTTACGGAGTAAAATAGCGCCAAAGAGAACACGCGCGAAAATAACGAGCTCGACAAGGGCCACGAGACGCATGGCGGGGTCGTAATTAGCTGAATGACATGTCACTTATAAGTTCATCTCATGTTAACTTAGAATACTACCTTTAACCCAGAGATGGAGCTTCTTCGCCAAGGGATGAGGTTGAGGTGGACCTCCAGCAGCGACAGGTGGACCAGGGGGCAAGAATTGAGGCATCAAAGTCGTACGAGTAAACGTCAATGCATGGAAAAGAGAAAATACAAAGTAAGGCATCAATGCGACTGTGCCTTCCATCAGTACTTTGTGCCAGCTCGAACTATAAAACGCACATGTAACCGGCCTAGAGGTCCACCAGAAGATAGCCAACAAAAAGTATTGCACGTTCTATGTGCCCTGTCATCCTCTAGATGCAAAAGGAATGGAACCCATAACCCACCTCGTCTGCAAGCGCTCGCTTGACATACGCCATGGTAGGCTGTGGAGTCTACAGCCATGCCTCAGAAACATGCTCTTTCAAGCCGTTACGTCACCACTCACCCCAAGGGCCTTCCTGGACACGGGACATCCACGTCAGCACGTAATATCCACGTTGACGAGCATGCAGAAAGCACTCACTGGCACACGATGAAATAGGACATAAGAGCCCCAAAGAAACTCGCTGTAAGAATAATAATCACAGAGCAGCGGATGAGAACAAGGCCTTCGAAAGGTTTAGCAATGAGCTGCGCACCTTTGTACCACCACGATGAAACGCTTTTAAACATGATCCATGCTAAAAAGTAACGGAACCCCGAAAGGAGGAGTAAAAAGTGTCCACCAGCCCAAAGATAATGCTGTATGCATTCAACATTGTGGTTCGATACGGATGCAACAGCGGAATCAAATTGCAAGGAGTCGTCAGAATAACAACTCAATTTTCGGTAGAGGAGAAACTGACCTGTGTGGTTGCCATTGTGCTTGAGGTCGATCAGTGAATGGAAGAAGTAGTTGAAGAAGAATTTTTGAGCTGCGAGCTGATGACGGTGAGCTGAAAGATGGTCACGCTTATGCCTGCTGTTCAATTTAGGGCAGGCCCACACGTAACCGTAGGCGCATATGGGTGCATGCGCCCTGCGCAGCAACTGTGTTGTGTCACAGTGCACGCTACATATTACTTAGTTGGTCATGTATTATGTACAACAACTACGACAGAATAGCGTCGTGAATGCTCAAATTTCTTCACCCGCTCCACTGTTGCCCAGAGGCCTTTGCTCTCTTCCGCTCCTTCCCCTTTCGGTACATCTCCTTATCAACCGCCTTCTTACCCAAAGTCTCAATTCTTCGTTCTTTTTCTTTTCTCCGGGGCTTGTTTCGCTGGGTGTCCTGCTCTTCCACAGTATCTGCATCCTCACCACTTTCTGCGCCGCCACCTAGCGGCATGTCCTCCCACTGCTCGTCACCTGCATCCACCTCACTTCTTCGCCGCTTCTTACCATCAGTAGACTTTCCTCCACCAATATTGACATTCACGCGTGGGGGAACAGCAAATCCAAACGCCTTCCCCACCTTTGCAAGGTCCAACGCATTAATGTCAAATATCTTCTTCAGCGAATACGATGCATATGCTTGCAGATACGACCGGAAGCCATCCCGTGCTGATTGGTGCAAGAAATAGTTTTTCTGCAGAAGCTTCTCCAGCTACATATGGAGGTGTTTCCATAACTCAATTCATTCATATCATGAAGACTATGAGCGCTTACCTGACTCTGAACATTCGCAATCCGGTCCGCGGGGAACGTGAATTCATTCAGTGGAACCTTTGCTTCCTTGAGATACCGCAGGAAACCGAGCTCGCTCTCCAGCAGGAACATCAAGCTCTTCCCAACTTTACCAGCACGCGCTGTTCGACCCACGCGGTGGATGTAGTCCCTTGGGTCATCTGGGGGATCGTATTGGATAATCCAGTCCACACGTGGTATATCAAGGCCGCGTGCTGCGACGTCCGTGCATAGCAAGATTCCAGACTCGGCATTGATGAATTCGAAAAATGTGTTTGTCCGTTTTTGCTGCTTTTGTTTGCCCTAAGGTTCTTAACGTCAGTGTATGGCAAGAGATACGGGTAGATTGAATCATACATGTAAATCGAGCACAGGCACATCGATATAATTTAGTAGTTCACCATGGTATTTCACGGAATTACAACTCGAGAAGAACACGATGACTTTTTTCTTGAGGTTCTTTTTTAGGAAAGTGAAGAGAAGGAGGAAGCGGCGGTCAGAGGGGCAAACAACATATCCTTGTGAAAGTGTTGATACAGTACTTGTCGCCTCTTCTTTATCGACGTCGACATGAAGAGGGCCTGGACGAAGAGACATTCGTGCAAGATCTTGGACCTTGGTAGTTTGAGTGGCAGAGAAGAGCATGGATTGCCGACCGTCTATAAAGCTGCGATTCAGTTCCTCGTAAAGCACAATGTTTTGAAAAAAAACTGAACCATTTGGGAGAATATTTATGATTTTCTTCATTTCCTCCTCGAAACCAATCTCCAATATTCGATCTGCCTCGTCTATCACCAAGGCTTTGAGATTTCGGAAAACAAATCCTTTTGTGTTCTATCGAAGCAAAAATTGTTAGTGTACTGCACACAAGACGTTGAATACGCACCTCGAGGTGATCCAGGAGCCGACCAGGCGTTGCAACGATTAAGTTAACACCTTTCTCCAGCTTCTCTGCCTCAGCCCTTCTATTTGCACCACCGATAACAATACCAAATGTCTGTGAATGATGTGCCATGAGGTCTTTTGCGACCCCGAATATTTGCAGCGCCAATTCTCGTGTAGGGGAAACAATAATGATTCCAGTACCTATCATAAACAATCATTGAACTTCCGCAGAAGAGAAACTATACAAAGAGCATACCATTTCTAGGTTTGAATTTCATCCGATGCAGGAGCTCAACTGCAGGTATGAGGAATGCAAGCGTCTTTCCTGATCCAGTACGTGCAGCACCGAGGACATCTTTGCCTGCAAGGAGAGGGGGGATAGCTTTGGCTTGTACAGGAGTCATTGTGGTGAAACCCATTTCCGCGAGTGCTCTGTTCGTTGGCTCTGAGAGCTCGAGTGACGAAAACGGTTCCCGGCCAGACACATCTGGCTGAGGGACCGCAGATGGTACGACAGCGTCTTCTGCCATCGCAGTGATTCAATGGGTATCGGTAAGCAGACGTTGGATAGTTTTGACAATGACCGGATGGAAAGAGATTAGCACCGTGTTATGACTTTACACTCGATCAAAAGATTTCGAAATTTAGTCGCACTCAGGCTCGGCAAACTCCGACCACTCTCAAGTTCCATGCACCTCGTGAAGCCCGATATGTCTCCGTCAGGCAAGAACATACCACTCATCAGGACATCATGCCTATACAGACGCGTTATCATTATAGCATTCTCCCATCTTGTGGTTGCAGGTGCTGCCTTAGGACTGGGCTACTACCTTGGTTCACGATCAAGTGCCCAGAATGCTGGCATTCCACCTATACCACTGTCAGAGTCGAAGGATAAAGAGCCACCTAAGGAACCAGAGCTGGATAGTGAAGAAGAGGATGAGGCGCTTGCAGACGGAGATCTCGGCGTTGTCAAGGCTGGCTTCATGCAACCTTGCAAATTGGTATGAATTGGTGTCATATTTGCTCCTCAGTTGTTTACTTCGAGTCTTCGACCTCTACAGGTCTTAGTGGTGCGAACGGATCTTAAAATGACCCAAGGAAAAATAGCTGCACAGTAAGTGTTATATATGCTCGCGCTCCACCATTTTTGAGGGCATGGCTCTTTAGGTGTGGGTGAGTGCTCACGCTGCGAAGATTGATAATATTCGACGGCGCTATGACTTTCAGACACGCAACACTCGCGTGCTACAAGGCATTGTTGAGGACAAACCCTGAGGTATGCTTCAAACGATCATTTTGCCGCCCTGGTTATTGAGTAGTCTAGCTCTTACAACATTGGGAGAAGACTGGGTACGTGCTTGAAGGCCCACTCCTCCTTTATGCCTTGAATTAACGTCCGTCATTTAGTCAAGCTAAAATTGCTCTCAGGGGCTCATCAGAGGACGAGCTCCTTGAACTTGAAGCAATTGCTAAGAGTCTTAATCTCTGCGCTCGGTCAATATTGGACGCGTTAGTATTCCCTTCAAACCTCGATCATCACACCTGTTTACTGACTTTTTCTGTCAATTTAGTGGTCGTACACAGATCGCGGCAGGTTCACGCACTGTTCTTGGTATTGGTCCTGGTATGGCCGATTACTCGTCATGGCACTCGTACTAAGAACCTTCGCAGCGCCCATAGATCTCATTAACCAGGTGACAGGCCACCTGAAACTCTTGTAGTTCCGGTAGGCGTCTGATTTACGTGCTGTATTAGACCGCAATGCCGACCTGTACACTTGCCTCGCCCAGTCAGACAGGTGCTGTTTAAGTGTGTGAAGATACTGCAATGTGGTATAGTACAATGATCAGTCCGTGTGTATGCTGTGTATGCTGTCTACTCTTCGCGAGTCTAGGTTGCGCATCGTGATCTAGGATGTGAGTCTAGAATGTGAGCGCCTCCGCGTCGCTCGAAACACGTCTCCACTCGTTCCCGTCCCGTCCGTTCCCACAATATCTGTAAAAGCATATCTCAGTCCTCTGTGCGACTTGCCGAGGTAACGGAGAGCTTACTGGTGTCAAGCTCGATGAGACTACTGTTCAGGTCGTTGAACGAGCCATCTGGTGCTGATCCACCTACTGCGGGGTACACGCCCCCAGCAGATGGCCTGCCCGTTGAGCCAAACTTTGCCGATACGAACTTTCCAACCTGTGGAATGGCTCCCAAACTTCCCAGCCCTCCTGCTCCAGCGATATCTATAAAGTGAATCAGATGACGGAATATGATGGTGAGTGTCTCCCTTACTTGATTCGATGACCTCGGACAGCGATGAACCCAAGCTTCCTAGCCCTCCCGCTCCAGCGTTGTCTAGACAGTGAATCAGACGGCAGAAAGCGATGATTGAGCTTCTCCCTTACTTGATTCGACGACCTTTGCCAGCGACGAACCCAAACTCCCCAGCCCTCCCGCTCCAGCGATATCTGGATAGTGAATCAGATGGCAGAATGTGATGGTGAGCGTCTTCCTCACTTGATTCGATGGCATTGGGCTGTAACGAACCCAAATTTTCCAGCCCTCCTGCCTCGGCGTAGTCTAAATAGTGGATCAGATAAAGGAATGTGATGGTGAGTTGTCTCTCTCACTTGTTCCAGTCTCTATGAGAGAGGGCAGACACCCTAACGACAAACAGTTCCCATCGTTGATTAACTCGCCGGATGCTTGACCATCTTGAACGGCGGGTACGTCGCTGGTATTGCGTGCTGTTATAGTGCGAGGGGGAAGAGCGCTGATGCCGGCGGTGAGAGCAGCGAGAGTGAGGACGGTCCCATAGAAATACATGACAGTTGATGGTGGCGGGTAGAATGTAAAGTGATAAACGTGAATCGAGTGGTGGTGGTTGGCGGTAAAGAAGCGACTGGCGAGATGGAATGGTATTTATCAGTCCGTGCGTGGTTGACAGACAAACAAGAGGCTGACGCACGCGTCACGATCACGTGGTTTGATTTTGGATGTCCAGAAAGGGGAATGTCGCGCCCAGTTATGACCAGAAAGGGAAGATTCTGGCACTTTTCCAGATCGCGACGTCACACTGGCATATGAATCTGCTTTGGAGTGTGGCGGCGACTCTGTCTGAAACAAAAATGTCTGGAGCAAGCACCATAGTCAATTTTGTCTTATAATTACATCTATCCCTTGTTCACTCCCAGTATCTCTTCCTACCTCATGGCAACCCTCACTATCGTCCGTGCCTATCAGCATGCATTCCGCACTCACCCAAACTACACCCTCGCTGTCACCGGCGGATCATTGAATGCCCTTGGCGATGCCGTTGCTCAGCTCTCCCAAAACATCGTGCGTGCACTCAATTACTTCTACGTCATTCTCCACAGCTCATCGGCGGCTTCGTAGCTCGTTAAAGATCACGAGCCCAGTCCAGGCTGGGATCCCGCACGTACAATGCGTTTTTTCTGTCTTGGATTTGGCCTGAGTAAGTCTCATGCACTTGATCATTGGAGTAAACCTTGAATCGTTATTTGCCTGCGAGGCCCTCTACTTGGCAGATGGAATGTATTCCTAGAGCGACGATTTCCTCTTCGAGCATGGAGAACGCAACACCGCGTCAGCTTCAGAGCTCTTTCAAAACGTGTGGCTGCCGACCAGCTAATAATGTGAGACCTGCAATGATTGATACAAAGTTCGTGGACTGACACTTTGGTTCGTAGGGCACCGATCGGGGTGAGATTCAAGTTCTTGATTAGCACTTGAACGTGAACTCATGAGCACCCTAGCTTGTTGTATTTGTAGGCGCCATGGGTGTTATGGAACTTCGAAGTCCCAGCCAAATACGCGAGAAATATGCTGACATGTTTGCTCCCGCTCTTCTTACCAACTGGAAAGTTTGGCCTATAGCACAAGTATGTTCAAGGACACATTGTCGATCGAGGGTGAACTAAATTTTTCGCAGATGATAAATTTCCGATACATGCCACTGCCGTTTAGAATACCTTTCCAGTCCGGCTGTGGTGTCTTCTGGACGCTGTACTTGTCTATATTGAACGCTAAGTGAGTAGCTTCCATGTCACATCTGATGTTCAATTTGTAACACCCACTTTACAGGGAGGATGAAATGCAAGATAGAGAAGCAGTACTGCAACAGACAGTTCGTTAGATCAGAGTCTGTCGAAGTATCAGTTGACTGCATTACCGGTAAACCCCACTAATATATCACGCATTCGTTGTAGCACGTAGATCTTTTTTATATTGTTTTCTTTACCTGACCTCGTCATATCTCTTGCATGTCGTTAGCACATTTTTCAATGCCATTGATTGTATATAGCATTATACTCTTTGTCAGGGTAAATTTTGGGTACAAGCATACTAGATTTTAAGTCTGCCCATATTTCGGTTTGAAGAACGCAGGGGGCAGTTTTGATAGCACTTCTACCAGCGGCCGTTCCACCAAGATCAGCTCTCCTGGGCCGAAGAAATCGAGTGCTAAGATGGGGCGATAATGTGTCACCATCCGCAACTTCCTTTCACTGCCCATCTCTCCTACTGTTACTAGGCCTGTTTGCCTGGGGCGTTTCCGTGACCGACCAGTGTGCTTGCCCTCCCAGTCCAGCTCGAGCTTGCAGAGCCAAGAGGACCCGTAGAAGATAGCCTCCTTGGGCCTGGTCGAGCGAGTGTGAGATACAATACCGGTCATTTCGTCGTCTGAGGGAGGAGGTGTGGGTTCAAATGCGACCCCAATAACTGGGTCTGGAGCACTGAGGAACTGCTTTGGAAGTCGAGAATTGAACTCCCGTCCCCATGACGGCACTTCACCATGTTCTGCGTGGAAGAGGTGGATTGTGTTGTTGGGAAGAACGGCTAGGAGGATTTGAGGGTTGTCCGGGACGAAGATCAGGACACTTGGTGGGAGAGGAAGCGATGGAAGAGTAGTGTGGTACTAGCACAAGTCAGATCTGCGCCACAATCTGACGATGCATAAGACTCACTTGTATGGAATCAAGATTGAAGATGAATATTCGGCAGAGGTCGTCGGACGTGGCCAACCACTGGCCATCGGGACTCACTACCATTTTCATAACAGTGATGGAATCTATACCACCAACAGAGTGTTCATCCTCGTCTGTGGTCAGTTTGTTTGATCCGCGCACGATTCTGCCGCTTGATATTGACCCTGTGTTGCAATGTTGATTGAACGTCCGAAGCACGGTGGGTACTTCCGAACTGAGATCAATAACGAGGATAAGCGACGTTATTGTGGAGGCCATGATCAGCTTCGAGGAGTCGGGGGTAAATGTAAACGATGATCCACCAGTCGAGGTAGGACTCTGAGAGTTCTGCGCGGGGATTCGAGTCTCCAAAATCGATGTGAATGTCCGCACTCGTCTCGCTGTCAGGTTACCAGCAGGCTAAAATAAGAAAGGTCAAGCGATCACATCTAAATGTATATTCCTGCGTTGCTCACACTTGAGCTGAGCTCGAAAAGCTTTGCCTCGTACATGTCAGAAACAACAAGCCAACGCCCATCGTCGGACAATGCGCTGGCGATGAGATTTGTTCGCACATTGAAATCCATCTCGAGTACTTTCTCCCAAGCAGTCCGCATTTCAGGGTCAGTCGATGCATCAACACCGTCCAAGATTACACTTGAGCTTGGAATGTCCAGAATTCGCCATATATTGATACCTGTCTCATGCATGCTTGCCACGAGACGCGCTTTGCGAGAAACACACATCGATGCGGTGTATGCGATGCGACGATAGTACGAATCCTCGAACGTTGTCGCGACTCTTGTTGTGAGGGGGTTGACAATGCGAGGGGCAATGGAGGATGAAGTCATGCTGGCTGGTAGCGCAGGAGTGAGTGCGATAGACATGTCCAGCCCTCCGGAAGCAAGGACTGGCGCGATATATGTTGCATTTGCAGCAGGCTTTCGCTTGTGAGAGACCGGTATCGGAGAGTAAGGTGGCCAGACTGCAAGAGACCGGACATCATGTGAGTGTACACGACGTGAGCCAGATTGAATCCATTGTGCTCGGGCAGCACTCGACGCCGAAGATGATGGTTCTGGCGCAGTAGGAACATATGAGAACTGCACGATTTTTTGGTCGACGCCAGAGCTAAATACAGAGGTGCCTTCCTGAAATTCGGTGAGTTCAGTCACAGAAGCATATTATGTTGTAACTACTTACAGAGCCAATTGCAAGGCAAAGCACATCAGCTCCGTGTGCGGTAAAGCTACAGGTTTGCGTGCAGGTCATGGAATCCCAGAATTTTACTGTACCTAGGGAGTCCCCAGATACGATGGTTCCGTCGCTACATCAAGTTGGTTAGGTCTACAGAGGTATATCGCATATGCACTCACGCAAGCACGCCGACTGTCCAGACAAGTGTCCGTTCACCTTTGATCTTGTCTGTCCCCATACGGTCTGTTGACCTGCCAGTAGCAACATCCCATTTCCGCAAGCTGCTATCCGAGCCCCCCGTGACGAGCCATGTGTCCATCCACTCATCTTCGTCGTCATCGCTGTCTTCATCACTATCACTCCCAGTATTTGTCTTCTTTGCTGTCTGCTGTTTTGGCGGTCGAGGTGCTGGTGGGCCCCAAGCGATGCTCAATATGCGACTCTTTATGCGATCAAATCGCCTGTGATGCTGTAGAGTGTCCGCAGCCAGGGATAACAAACGAACAGCCCCGTCTTCGCAACCCAGGGCAAGAAGCGTCGAAGCAGGATTGGCCGCAACGCTCCAGATGGCGCCTCCTTGGGAGCTAATGGTTCTCTATTATATCGTACGTTGAGTCCTCTGCAGACCATACAAAGTGGGTGTAGCGTACCCGAACACAGCTTCGAGATATATCCCATTCCACCAATTCAGATCCACCACCCGAGCTAAAGAGACGGAGATCAGAGCTGGAGGGTACGATGTCCGATGGAAATATGTCCGGATAGCGCAGAGTAAAAACTAGTGAATCTACTTTTGATGGGCACGGGCCTGGAAGAGTCTATATATCACTTCAATTATTGTGATGTCGAAACTAAGAGGCAAAGTGCTCACCTTGCGTACTTGCCACGCTTGAGAAGCCTGAATATCTCCCTCCTCGCCAGTCCATTCGAGTAGGTCAATATTTCCGTTGGCATGGCCGACACCGAGTGTCCCAAACTTATCTTTTGAATCCCTTTCGCGTTTCTTCCCCTTGAGAGAAGGTAATGGTAGCGGGGGAAATGCAATAGCAGTGATCGGTGATGGTGAATAGTCGACGAATCGACATCTATGGACGGCGATGGGCCTTGACATCGCGCAAGTACCGAGTCCAGCTGCCTGAGCTTTGATAGACCTTGAGCTTTGCTTTGGATTGGCCCTGGACATATTTTTTCTTCACTTCCTTTCTTGGATGCGTTTTTAAACCACGTGCCACTGTATGACATTTTGTTACAGCTTTGAAGTTCTACTACCTCTTCGTACTCCCAACTTTTTGCTTTCGATTTCACCTTACTTTTCTCGTTCTTTACGCTGCTAAGATGTCTTTCCTTGGTCGTGGTGCTCCGTCGCCAGCTGGTGGTGTCAACCAGGAGCGCGTTGAAATGGCAATAAATGAGTGTGTTGGTTCCAAATTTCATTCAGACCGTCATAGCTAACACAGCACTTTAGAATTGACATGGTTTCTGATGTCTTCAACCGCATCGTCGCGTCTGTTTTTATACATTTACTGTGGCCTTGACTGATTTTACGTATGGTCTAGTTCATGTCATGCCAAGTGCATTAGTCCTCGCTATGCCGAGGGAGACCTCAACAAGGGCGAGAGCGTCTGCATTGATAGATGTGTGGCAAAGTTCTTCGAGGTGAATAAGAAGGTTGGAGAAAAGATGCAAAGCGCAGGAGCGAGTGCACAGGCCACGGGAGGAACGAGCTTCTCGCTATAAGAATGACCGCACGAGGGATATTGGTGGACGGTATGGTACGAATAGGTTACTTACCTGGACTTTCTTCTGACCTCGTTCACATATTTCACAGCTCCAACTTGTTCTACAATGTAATGCATTGGCGCACAACCATTCATCTCAAATCCATTAGACAAAGATGTATCGGACGATGGTAAAAGCCCTACTAGGCAACGTTTGGGAAACATTCAGCCATTGTCTTTGAGTGCTTGTTCTGGGCGTGCTCCTCTAGTCTGCAATGCATGCGTATACATTATCAGTACAAAGAATTTCTCATATTCTTAAGGCAGAGACTCACGCTGGTGCACGGGTAGTTAGCAGCTGAGATGGAATTGATTAAAGTGATATCAATAAAATCTATGAGTAATGACTCACGAAGGTCTGTCTGCAAGTCTGGCAGATAATGTTCTTCGCTGCTTCGTTGACCTTGATCTTGCTTGTAGGGCCTTTGTCGCCGCCTTTTCCAGCATTGCGTTCACGCTTTTGTGCAGCTTTGGCGCCCTGGAGGCTTGTTAGTGGTCTAGGATTAGCCATTCTTGCGAATTGAAAATAACCCACGTTCCCCATGATCAAGCTAAGAAACAATGAAAAAGGAGGCCGAGAGTCGGTACAGAAAGCTAGGAAAGACAAGAAATAAAAGCTGGCTTTTCAGTTGGTGCTCAACAACGTTTGCAACTGCACCAGGACACAAGTTTACGTAAGCCAAGCGCATGTTGTCTCTGGTTGCTTATCTTCTACATATGTGATTATCATACAGCTACAGTCGCGTCGGGGACTATGTTGGAGTGGATGCCATAATGTCGCGGACTGTGTCAATTTTTCGACGAGTGGGAGTCATCGCAACCGGAGTCGAGTCATTTGGCAGACCCACGCGAATGACATTTTTAATACCTCAGCGATATTCTTGCAATCATGGTCGTCGTTTTTCCTCCTGCATACCACAGTCCTCCCTTTCAAAGATGGATCCCATACTCGCGTCCATAATTGAGCAGGTTAAAGTAGATGTTACCACTCCGACACAAGAGCAGGACAATGCGAACCAGCTGGAGGAAGTTTCCAGGAGTTTCATATGTAAGTACAAGTCATGGCAAATAGAGACCTTCATCTGCTGAAGAAATGGTAGCCGATACTATCACAGGTGTGTTCTCTACATCCACTTTACCTTATTGTAAATCAGTAACTTTGTACAGTGCCTACGAAGGAGATGTTTGCGTACGCCATGCGAACTTCCCTCGGTGATGATGTGTACAGCGAGCCATCTACGATGGCCCTTGAGGCACATATTGCTAAGCTCACAGGGAAGGAAGCTGCTCTTTTTGTAAGCAGTGGGACCATGGGAAACCAGCTTGCTATTCGCTCGCACCTTCAGCAGCCTCCCAATTCAATTATTTGCGATGTTCGGGCACATATCAACAAGTTCGGACCGTTGCTCTTTCCATAAATGAACTGGTGGCTGACTTGACCTAGGTACGAGGCTGGCGGCGCGGCAATCCACTCAGGTGCCCTCCAAATCAATTTGACACCTAACAATGGCATGTATGGGCTCATGTAGTCGCGCTCCATCACTAACATTTACACAGGACACCATTTGACTCTGAAAGATATCAAACCTCATGTAGTGTTTGGCACTGACGTACACAGGTATGGAGATGGAGTCTCTGTCTCAAAAAAAAAATTAATGTCTATCAGCGCACCGACACGAATTATTTGCTTGGAAAATACGCTGAATGGAACAATTATGCCGCAAACCGACATAAATGGGATTGCCGATTTTGCCCACAAAAACGGCATACTCATGCATCTGGATGGTGCACGTCTGTGGCACGTCGCTGCGGAAACACGAACACCGATTGATGAGCTATGCGCACCATTCGATTCGGCCAGTTTGTGCTTCAGCAAGGGTCTCGGTCCGTCACCATCACAGCACAGACGAGTAGAGGCTGACTCTCTGTAGGTGCCCCTGTTGGAACATGTCTCGTCGGTCCAAAGGAATTTATTCGGAAAGCGCGGTGGTTCCGGAAGATTTTTGGCGGGGGGATGCGCCAGACTGGTATCCTTGCTGGATCGATTGCTTATGCACTCACACATAATTTTGCTCTCCTTCCTAAGGTTCACGCTCTAGCCAAACACCTACAAGCTGGTTTGGAAGAGCTTCAGGTCGGCATATTGAGCCCTGCGGAGACTTGTATGGTAAGCCCATCCATCTCTTAAGCCTCGAATGGACTAATAACGTGACACAGGTATTTTACGATCCCTCTACAATCGGAGTTGAGTACTGGGAAATTATAGATCGGGCAGCTGCATTACCAAAGCCCATTACGCTTGCTGGCTCTCGTCTCGTGGTGCACATTCAAACGTCACCTGATGCAGTGGATGATTTCTTGTCACTCATCAAAACACTAAAGCAGGAGAAGATCCAAGCGGGTATTGTGCCATCTAAAGAAGGGGTAGTCGACTCGGACGGCATGAGGAACGTATACGTCAAGAGCACGAGGCCCTCCACGCCCACCCCTAGAACATAGAACATGACCATTACACTGTTTTTCTTCCACAACGGACAAGACTGCCGTTTCGTGTAGCGTACACGGAACTAAGGAAGAGTTTATGTGATGCAACGTATGAGGTAGTGCCGACTTGAGTGTCAAACTAGCCCTAGACATCTGAGACACGAACTTCGGCTGATAACGACCCGGGAATAGTCATATGCTTCCTTCCCAGTCCAATAAGCATAGTAGTAGGAGTATTGGTTTTACAGCAGAAAAAATGCAGTGCTCAGATGTAGATAGATAGATTCATCTAACTAACCTTTCAGTCTCTCCTGGGAATAGCACCAGGCGATAACCAAACTAGATGGCCATACAACGTTCGTGTCCCAACAAGTTGAAAGAAAATTAGTGTTACTTACTCTCTCAACGGACAGGTGGTCTTCCAGACTCCGAAGACCACCCATCCATTGGGAAGAAACTATGTGATCGTTAGCGGTCACCTGCCAATTCTTGCTTGGATTCTATATAGTTGGTTCTGATGATGACCTGTCGATGACACCATGGTCCAACTTGGTCCTGGCCCGGAGTTCCGTAAGTCAGCTGGGCAGCATAATATAAATACCAGTCATACCGCAGGTATCGCACACATTATCTCATTGAGCCATGCCTTCACTGACAGACGTCCGCTTCGCTGAAATTGCGCAGGAAATCGCGTGTGATGTTCTTACCAAGTCTCAGGATGATGACAATATCCTCAAGCTCCAAGCAATCTCGAGGGAATTCGTATGTGAGTGATTTGCACCATTGCACGAGCAAGGGGTTTGACAAAACATCTACAGCGGACACTATCACAGGTACTATACCCCTGCGTGGAGCACGGGCTTACTCTGATGGCAATTATATTCAGTACCGACGAAGGAAATGAATGCCTATGCTCTCCGCGCATCTCTCGGTGATGATGTATATTTCGAGCCATCCACTGCCTTACTCGAAGCACACGTCGCAAAGATCACCGGGAAAGAAGCAGGTCTCTTTTTACCGACGGGGACAATGTCAAATCAGGTTGCCCTCAGGACTCACTTGCAACAACCCCCATATTCAGTCATCACAGATGCACGGGCCCACATATACCGGTAGGTTTACTTGTTGCTCGAGAAATCTATTTCCAAACACTGTTAGCATGGAAGCTGGTGGTGCCGCATTCCATTCAGGTGCTAACAGCATCCCAATCATTCCTGACAACGGTACTATGCTCTCTGGTAACCAACTCCGTAGTCTGACTTATCGTTTGTTTATGACCAGAGCACCATCTTACCTGGGAGGACATTGAGCCCCGCATCGTCTCCGGCACAGATGTGCATGTGTAAGTTTCAAAAGTAAACTTCCACTCGACCGTATCCATGACACCCTCTTAAGTGCACCGACTCGTATCATAGCGCTTGAGAATACCCTCAACGGAACCATCATGCCACAGAAAGACGTGCTAGAAATTTCCAAGAACGCACATATTCGAGATATTATCATGCACCTCGACGGTGCGCGCATCTGGCACGTTGCGGCAGAGACTGGATTGTCCATGAAAGAGCTTTGTGATCCATTCGATTCCGTAAGCTTGTGTCTCAGCAAAGGACTCGGTAAGATCTGCGCGCAAACGCTGCTTCGTTATTGACGATAAGTGGCTGGTCGCATAGGTGCACCCATTGGAACTATCCTTGTTGGTTCAAAACCATTTATCACCAAGGCGCGATGGTTCCGAAAGCTCTTTGGTGGGGGTATGCGCCAGACCGGATACATGGTTGGCTGCGCTGCGTACGCGCTCACCCATAACTTCCCTCTACTCCCGCGCGTGCATGCTCTTGCAAAGCGGATGCAGCAGGGCCTAGAAGAACTCGGCGTTGGCATTCTGAGCCCCGCTGAAACTTGCATGGTGAGTGATATACTGACTTTGGGAATGCGACCTGAAGAGTTTTCTAGTTATTCTATGACCCCTCACCTATCGGGGTCGAATACTGGGAAGTAGTCGAGGGTGCCGCGCTGCTTCCGCAACCCATCAAGCTGAACGGCTCTCGCCTTGTCATGCATATCCAAACATCGCCACAAGCGATAGAGGACTTCCTGGAGCTCATACGTACACTCAAAGAAGAGAAGGCTGCTGCAGGATGGAAACCCGAGAATGCACCACCCAAGAAGAAGTCCCTCTTTAGAGACGTATATGTCAAGGCTGTCAGGCCAGCATAAATGCACAGAGAGTTGATGGAAATAAATCGGCTACTTATGTCTAAATACTATGCACGAAACGAGCCTCAGACCCCTGCGGAACTCATTTGTGTGCGTCCACCTCATACTTAGGAGCTGTCATGGGTTGTTCTTCTTTTAATAATATGATGCTTCTGTTTATCTTCCTGACGAAGAGGAGCCTTACGCCGTCTACAATCTGAAGGGTTAGTATGGAAATTGTAAGGAGATTAATTGAAGTAGGAATTGACATTGCATGACAACACATTTAACTTGGAGTCCAGCCCGCGCCCATGAATTGCCATGAAATTGGAATTTCACCATCAGACAATGTACTGAGTTGCTCAAATATGCCAGGAGACGAGTCTACGAAACCATTCAGCAAATGCATGACGGGTACGTGACTTAAACCCTGGAATTATTGCGTACCTAGATCATATGTGTTGTAAAACGGGCATTCATCACGCGTGAGCCCATACACGCTCTGTCCGGTGTTAGTGTTGGTGACTTGAATGTACTACAGGCGATAAGCATTTTATATGGGGAACATCCGCGGAGCTCACAGCTTGAGTTGGCTCGAATTGCGTTTGAAGTAGAGTATAGGGGGACCGCCAACGTAAATATTGAGTTCTGTTTTGGAATTACTGGAGTTTTGCGTTAGACATACACCAAAAGACAAGAAATAAGACGATTCACGTTTGAGTTTGTCTGTACGAGACTTTACTTTGAAGGCATTCTCGGATCACGATACCGGACAGGCCGACCACCAAACAAAGGTTCTTACTTTGACGGACCCAGAATTGACAAAACTTGAGAGTATACGCACATAGTATAAACAGAAGTTGCATACCAGTCAATATAGAGTCGTGGAAGTCGACTTTCACCAACTTTGCGTACATCGATGATACGCTTGGCATTGCTTCGGTGGCTGGGACGGAAGCTGTAGTAGGTGAAAGCCCTAAAAGTTCAGACATGTATCCCATCCACAGTTGATGAAGTGGAAGGAATAGACCAAACCTTGATGGGATAATAAACAGGAGCGCATACAGCACGCAACTTCCGATACTCACTCTTTTGTCCCGTTCCCGAGCTCCCAGAGACCTTTCGCGCCTATGGATCTCCGTCTTAATGCAGTGCATTGTCTATTCTTCTTTTCCAATCCCCTTCTTACTTTCTTCGCCTCACATTCATTCTGTGCCCTGCTCGTGCGAGCAGGGTTTCTTAGGACATTGTGTCTATTCTTAACACGACTTGTGTATATACCCTGTGGATCTCCTGATTGTGTGAGTTCCAGATGGACAAGCCTCGTATGGGTCGTTTGCAGCTTGCATCGGTGTACAGAAATCAATATGTCATTTCTTGGTTGCTGTAGCGTGCCTGCACATGGAATCGAAGCCCTACCCCTTCCCGACATACCGCTGCTTTTCATACTCCTTCCAGAGCGCCTTCATCACACTCTTCCCACCAGCGTCCAACGCACTCGCCATCACAGCATCACGACTATGCGTGCCCATCATGTCGCACAGAGAAAACAGGCCCGGCTCAAGCTCACGCTTCACATCCGCCCGCATGACACACAACGGGTCATTCACAGCGTCGATGTACGCAGTAACCACATAAGCAGCATGCTTGGCGAACGGCTTTAATAAGCTCTCTGCCTTCTGTTCCGTACTGGGCTGCATGTGTGTGCGGGGAACAGTCTTTGCAGTCAGAGAGGTGAAGAGCCGTGCAAGAGCGCGAGCTTCTGACACACCAAGGGGTTCAGATGGTGCTATCCATGACGGGAGGGTGTCGGTGACAATGCGACTCTGCTTAGCGGCTAGCTGGGGTCGTAGGCTACGCATGCATGAAACTAGTTGGCGGAGGACCATGCCCAGATGTGGCAGAATATGGACGACAAGATCGCGACGCAGTCGGACGAGTCCGTTGAGGATGGCAGTGGCAGAGTGGAAGACTGAAGATGTGGTGGTGCTGTCATGTATCAGAGAGCAAGAGAGGACTTTAGAAAGCAGGGCATGGATGGGACCCGGATCGATGGCACAAAGCGCTGCGGGCTGCAGTGAAGCGTTCAGTTAGGGCCTAATGCCTTCATGCACTACGACGTACCCTGTCTGAACATTGCCGAACCACGAACTCGAGACAAGCCACCTTCAAATCCGCAGGACCTGCGAAAAACTGCGTGTTTCCGATGAAGAGATCTAAGCACCTGCTGAAAAACTCCTGAATGACTTTCAGTGTCCCTACGATAACGTCAGACTGGCGCACAGACAGAATTTGAAGCTATCTCGTTTACCTTGAGGTGCGTCGTGTAACAGAACCGTGGCCGCGTGCACTAGACACACACATTGAGACGGAGGAAATCGCGCGCTTGCGAGCGCCTCATACACCGTGCCCAGTAAGTGTGAGAAGTCATCGATCGGAAGATGCTTGCATCCGCTCGAGACGACTTCATCCAAGGCCATTTGGTCTTCTATATTCCTCTCAGCTTACTTCAACCAATGGAGCCGATGCACAGAATACGCACCAGGACCCATGGAAAATGCATACACCCCTATTGCCAGGTCAAGATGCATCCCGCGATCGACATTAGGCAAACAACGCAGTTCCTCGAAAAGAAGTCCCAAGGTTTCCGCAGCAGACCTGAATTTACCTCCACTTCTCAACAAGGCGACTGCAATTTGCCGGCCATACCCTGATGTTGCAGAAGTAGCTGAGGAAAAAATAACGAGTTAGGAATGTGAAAAATACAGGATGTGTGGATGCCTACCGGGTACGCCTAGCCAATGGCCAAATGAAAGGTGGTGTGCCCACGTTTTGATAGTCCCGCTCGAGGGTAGCGCATCGCCAATGGTGGACTGTGAAGTAGGAGTGAGTGCGGCATGTAGGTCTTTCATTGATGCAACCGTCGTGTCAGACAGACTTGCGATCATTGGTATCAGACAATTTCTTTTGAGTGATGAACAAGCACACACCTAAAAACAGAAAAATCCTGAGTAAGACGCTCAACCAGTTGGAGTGCGCATAACTGAGGAAGACTCCCTTCCACCAGGGACCTAGACTGCGCGATGGAACAGAAAATGGAGGCACACGCGGCTGAAGCGGATAGATCTTTATCTGATGCTCGGAGGAGGGCACTGCTCAGAGGTCAGTACTCTGACACAAGTACAGGGAGCAAACATACACAATATAGAGCTCTATAAGACTTATCGTGGCCTCCCTCAGGACTGCATCATCTGCAATCTCTGTGCTTATAAGGTGCGTCACGTAGTCTCTTGCGCTCTACAACCACACATCAACAAAAATAAAATAAAGAAACGACATATAAACCTACATCATAGTCTGACGTGTTCAGATACCCAAGTTGCCCCATCCGTTGAAGGAATATCCGGATATGAGAGAGCGTTTTCCATACCTCTTCCTGATCACTTGCATCGTCGCGCTTACGCTTGCGTTTCGTTGATTTCTCCCTGTTCTTCATATGTAACGCCGAGGAAATAGTGACATCCCCCTCTACAGCCCGACGCACAAGCTCTGCACGAGCTTGCTTAGTGAGGTACTCTGGGGGAACATACAATAGGAGGCAGTAAGTCCTGCCGAGATGATCGCTTGCGGAACCTTTCAAAGAAGTAGGCGAGAAATTGAGGTATGCAAGGACAGAAACTGTCTCCGTTAAAAGTGGTAAGCGTTAAATCACGTAAGTGGTGGAAGGAAAGGTGGGGGAGGCGTGAAACATAATCTCACCTCGTATATTCCCCATCTCCCAGAACTGCGCATTGTGCAAAACGCCCCAGATGACGTCTCTTGGCTGCAAACCCTGCACATCTCCCTGACGAGGAGAGGAGGGCGAAATAGAGAAGATAAGCTTGATGAGGCGGTCGATGGAGGATTTAGATGCTTGAGCACTGCGTTACATCAGTCAGGAGAACTACAGATATAGAGGAGCAAAGAGAAAGTACTCCACGAGATCCAACCACCGCTCGACGATCAAATAGAGAACCATCAACCCGCTCTGCGAGTTTGGTTCTTGTGCCTCAACATAATTCAGCGCAAAGTCAAATACTGTCTCCGCGCCTACGTCTATTTCTGATCTAGAAGACCATGCAAAGAGAAATCGCAACTAAAAAAACTATCAGAGCCTTCCGAGCAAAGAGAGAAACAATACACACAATTTCAAGTACTAATTCACCCCCCACTTCTTCTATCTTCACAATCTCTAATAACCCTCGCATACCCCCTGGTTCTCCGACGTACTTCCAAGCTGGCAGATGGTAAGCAAAACGAAGAAGCGCAGCCCCTGTCACTTGGTCTGCCCAGGATATTTTTGAAGTTCTTTTACAAAGAAGCGAGAGAGCGGCCCCAATGGCCCATACGCCTGCCTCACGCACGGTATCACGAACCTCGGAAGTGACGAAGGAAGATGGAAGGTTGGACAGGAACAGAGCTGCGAGTTTGAAAGTGAGGGAAAGGGAAAGTGCACGAGCATCTATTTCCCGCGTGTCTGTTGAGGGCTCTGGACTCGCAGGCGGCAGGGTAGGCTCGCTTTTCCGCCGCTTTTTCCGTGGCTTGTCTTCAGCTTCAACCTGGCTAGTTTTGATGAGAAATGGGAGGTTTTGGTAGGTGTTGAATGTTTCTTTGAGAGTCGAGGTAATCTGGGATGCCTCCTTCACTTGTGTGGGAGTGAGGAATGTGCGAAGTGCTTGTGCAAACGAGGAAAGGTGGGGGCGCGCAAGGACAGCAGAGGTATGCGCATCGCCGTAGAGTTCTCGAGGTGATGTAAGGGATGTGATAGAAGGAAGAGTGGCACAGGCGTCAATGAGTGCATTATTATAGGTATGTAATGTGCGTGTCTTGGAGTGGAAGTCAAGAAGGACGTTGAGAAACGCGTTGGCTGATTTATCCTTGGAGGGAGAGTGGGGAGTCTGAAGAAAAGCCATCAGGAATGATGAACGTTGTGTCTGCACGCGAATGAGGCGGGGTGAACCTGCCTCATATGGAATAGCGTATCAAGGGAGAATAGTAGATGCATTGATTTGACAGGGAAAAAAAGGGTAGGAAGCTTACCAAGATCAATCGAGGAAGTACCCTTCCCATCACAGGCTCAATCACATCGTAATCGACCCTCGCAAGCACAATCAACACATCCAAAGCCAAACGTAGCACATCGTCTTCCGCTTCCGCTTCCAATATCCTTACTGCATCCTCCCTCACCTCCTCCACAACACCCTCACTCTCACCCTGACTCACATAAATGCGCTCACTCTCAATGATACTTACCAAACCCACTCTCGCTTCCCAGCTCTGCGCGTTCCCGGTCAATAGCTTGAGGCAGGAGTTGAAGAATGTTGTAGAGGTGTTTCTCATCTCGTTCTCACGGCCTTGAATTTTATTCTGGGAAACGGGGAACAAAGCGGTGCGGTATCGCCGTAGGAAGTGCGTATGGGTGCTGAAGAGGCGAGTGAGAAGGGAGATGGCAGGAGCCGAAGGAGAGTTAGAGAAGGAGGATATGGTCGTGAATAGACTCTCGAATGAGGGGGATGCACGTAGCGCATCAAGAGAGAACAAAGTCTCTGTTCCTGCGGCATATACCACTCCGTTCAGATGTGGAGGTAGATGAGATGATGACGAGACTGCACGAATCCAGGATGAGAGATGGGTCTGGAGGAAGGTAGTGTGCAGCTACGAAGAAACATTTTAGTGCCCCCTCAGCGCAGAAAGGAATGTTATGCGCACCTTCTTCTTGTTTCCCGCATTGCCGAGTGCTTCTCTATATGAATTTACAACTGCCTCACACATACTTAGAAAAGCCTCATTTCTACCTAGCTCACCGGAAACATCCAGTACGGTACCAAAGCAATCTAGTAGCGTCTCTACGCCAATTTTGTGCACGCTTAACGGCCATAGGACAGAGAAGCACGAACGCACGAGCAGAAGTAGGCCTTCCAAATCTGCATCTGACAGGACCCTCAACAAATTGAGTGTCGAGATAATGATAGGTGCGAGCGGGGTACGATTTAGAAGGGAGCCGAGCCACACTTTGGGGCCGCGTGCATTTACCCCTACACTCGCATCAAGAATCTTGCGAAGGAGGCACCAATACCGCACATCAATTGCGGGATTGTCGCTGGTTAACCGGTAATTAACTATGACGACTGCATTTCGATTAAGCCATTGACGAACCTGGTTTTTGACTTGTCTTTGAGTAGTCGCGTGAGTATGAACTCGGCGATGAGCTCGTGCTTATTTGGGATGTGAAGCGTAGTGTCATCCCATGCTGTACAAGCGATATGGATTTTTGGTGGACTATCTGGGTTTGGAGGATCTGTGGGGGCTTTCAGGAGACGGACAAAAGATTGGGCAGACAACTGAGTTGTCATCGAGAGATTGAACACTCGGTATGACTGCGATGGATGAAAAGTTATAGTATGTCTCACGTGATGATGCTAATTGAACAAATCAGTGCACCTCTCATGGAGGGGTCGATCTCGCTCCAATTTACTCAACGTTTCATCACGTTGACCGCTCTGGCACTACCCTCCTCCTCCTTGCTCTCCTTACAATGTCTACCCAAAGCATAGCTCGCTGGAACGCAATCCCAATGTCTCGGCCAGATCCAGACACCCAAGAAGCACAATTGCAATCAGTGCAAAGTCAAACTAATTCTATCAAGGTACTCTGCCATATTTTCTGGCACCAATAGAACACCCCTACTGCCCTCCTCTACATCCATCCCAGCGCTCTCACCAAGATGTTGATGACAGTGATGATGATGGCGTCTCACTCGTCTCAAGGTCACCCTCCCCTCCGCCCAATACAATGGACATTGAAAAGTACGATGAATATGTCCGCGGTTCAGCAACGGAGGTTATCACCGTCGAGACAAGAATTAAAAGCACGAACAAGGGCTTTGCAATGCTCGCTAAACTCGGATGGTCAGAGGGTCAACCACTGGGATTATCCGCAGACGGTAAGTTATATAATTCCTATGGAGAACTACGCCACCGAACCACCCTCTGCTGCAGCCCGAGTCGACCCCATACCATTCCAAGTCAAAAATGACTTGACTGGGCTTGGAAAAACGACTCAGGATTTTCGAATGATTGAGACGACGGTTGCCGAAAGGCGCAAGTTGGACTCCGAGCGACAGCGAAAAGAAACAGAAGACCAACGGAAAGCGCGAGAGGCGAGCATAATCGTGCAAACCAACTTTCTGAGTGTACTGAACTTCTTCCAGGATGATGCTGCCCGTAGGGCCGCCCTCAAATCAGAAATTACTGATACACTCAAAGCGTTTTACTGCGCGCTTTGTGAGAAGCAATTCCAAAATGTTGCGCAATATGACGAGCATACAAACTCATACGCGCATCACCACAAGGCGCGCCTCCGGGATATGCAAGCCAATACACGTATGACATCCCAGGAAGATCTTGATAAACGAAAGGAGAAGGAACGCAAGCGGGAAGAAAAGGAGCTTCGCA
Source organism: Rhizopogon sp. AM-2018a (assembly GCA_002995095.1). Taxonomy (NCBI): domain Eukaryota; kingdom Fungi; phylum Basidiomycota; class Agaricomycetes; order Boletales; family Rhizopogonaceae; genus Rhizopogon; species Rhizopogon sp. AM-2018a. Next base: position 45,240 of record PVYJ01004814.1, on the reverse strand, counting down.
AAATAGCGAAAGCTGCTGGCATTAAGATGGCAAAGCCTACAACTACACCAGCTTCCGTGGCTCCTACAATGGCGCCTGTTGGAGAGCCGCCACTTTCTTCTGAGGCGCAACCGAGTAACTTCAAGAAAGCTGGTTGGGCAACCGTTTCAGCGACAGTTGACCCTGGAACTAGTTCCAGAAGGTCAGGCTGGGCTTCTCTGAATTCCAGTACATCCTCTGCACCATCTGCACCAGCACCACCACCCCCACCAGCGCCTGCGCCAACTTCTCACGGTATAGCAAGTACTACACCAGTATTTCGCACCGGCGGCTGGACGTCCCTTGACACCGGCAGTTCCCTGTCGGTCACTTCACCTCCCACTGCACCACCACCATCACCACCACCACCACCACCACCCAATGTAGTCCCGCCTCCTCCCTCGATACCTCCTATGAATGCACCCCCTCCAGACTGTCCGCCTCCATTCCCGCCAGCAAGTGCGCGTCCATCGAGCGGTCCCCTTCCTCCTTTTCCAACCAGTGCCCCTCCGCCTGGTGGGCCACCACCCTTTCCGCCTGGTGGGCCACCGCCCTTTCCGCCCACCCGAGGCGGCTGGGGACCTGCTGCACCTTCATCCGACTTTCGTAGGTGGGACCAGACCTCTGCCCCAGCGCCGACGTTCTCGCAGCCTCAGAGTCTTCCCCCAGCTGCTGCTGTCCCGCCCGCTTCAAGCAGTCTAATGGCCCCGGTTCCCCCGCCCGCTGCTCCCCAAGCAAGAACTGGTTGGCAGCAGTGGAAGCGGGGTGGTAGCTCGAAACGCAAATAGGTTATATCTCTTTCCATTTGTCTATGTCAGTAAATATATTATATCACTCCGGCACGTTATATTATATCAAGTTTCGAGCTCTAAATCCTTTATACTATGGCTGGGCGCGTACGTTGTCTGTACATATTCTTTCATGTATTGGTAAGAAGAGTACTCCGTTGTTTCCGCGGAACCAAATCAGACCAAATCGCAACTGAAACTCCGGCATGTGCGCGCCTTCCTGCGACCTGCGAGCTGCACGTTTCGCGACGTTCTGGATGCTTTCTTAATATTTCTATTTTCAAATCTGCAAATCGCTCATGGCGATGCTGTCGAGGAAATGAGAGTAGCACCTAGATTTCAACGCATAGATTTATTGCACCCTCGTCTTGGTGTTCCACGTGCTCTTCCAGCAAATGCCTACGACAATCAATACAGTGACTAATCTCGTACCAGGTAACATGACGGTGGAAGTTCCAAAACGTAACGGGTGACAGCCCTAGATCTCCGAGTGCCGCAAGAAGACCCACGCTAGATACACTGGGCGGCAGTGGTTAGATAAGGGCCGAGGGATGATAAAGACATTTCAAGACGACGACGGCAATGTATGACTGCCTCGCAGATTGGTATTGTGTAAAGCACACAAATCATGCATCATGATTGTCGTCAGTGGGGTCTTATCCTAGTCTCCCCTAGGCAGATGGTAGAAGACATTCGTTCCTCGGATAAGATCCTGCTGTGCCACGATCTACCCACTGTATCAGTTGAAACTACGTCGCATTTCTGCCAAGTCGGCAGAAATGCGCTATAGTTTCAAAGCATATGCCATGAATGTTGCTCACCTAGGCTACAATCTGCGCCCACCTCTATGCTCCTCAATTGACGAGGCAGCGCACAAACAAGAGAAGATACCTGCATTGTTGGAGGGATTGCAGTATCTAGAGTTACTCGAACAGGTATTTATATGTTACTGTTCGACCAGTGAGACTTTCCGTTACTGATACTAGACCTTAGGACACCGATGGACTTGATGTTGTGCGACCACTGAAAAGGTCTTTGGAAGGTGCTGAGTGGCCCGCTGGATCGGTTGTTTGCGCTCAGGCCGTGTGGTGCCATGATCTACTGCGTACTGACATTCAAGGATGTCTCGGTAAACTCACCAACCTCCAAGGAGGCCTACGAGGAAATCATAACTTACATTACTGATACAGTGGGTAGATCAGATGCGCTGCGGTAGAGGTTCAATATGGTATAGCAGAATCAACCAAATGATAGAGTAGACAAGATAATCTGATTACACTGTGATCATTCACGGTTCTCGTCCTCGCTTGTTCTCACTTGTTCTTAAAACTTCCTGTCAGCTTCACATTGGCTTCACATACACATTGTTGGTATCGAGTCACTTGCTTAATGCAGCTCATCCGAGACTATACTAAATAGGGATCGTAGAACGATGGATCAACGATGCCAGATCAGCTGAGGAAGTTACTTAAGGGATAAGTATGTATAGTCCCACTGGTCAAGATGGGGGTCGTAAACGACTGCGAGGTTTTCAACGAGATGACCATCAGACACAACTGAAATTATCAACTAACTACATTGCTATTCTTTAATTTTGGTGATGTATGTATGCACGTTTGTTTGAGAGCTAAGAGATGAAGAAAAACAAATTCTGCAGGTTATAAAGATCAAGAGGACAGTCAGAATTAAAAGAGAACAATAAGCGGGGGTGAAGAAATATGTCTACCAGCGTCACCGAACGACGCCGTGCAAAAACCCAATATGTACAACACGCGCGACATCGCAGGAAGGTAATTACTCCGACTCGCTGCCCGAGCTGTCGTCTGAAGAAGAGTCCGATGAATGATCGCTGTCGTGCTGACGAGACAGCACAGGTGCAGCATTGGATGCAGCTGCAGCTCCGTTGGGATCCTCGAAGAGCCGCATCCGCTCTTCCAATTTACGGATCTTCTCGGCTTCAGCAGTCTCGTCCATGCTCTTCCGCTTAAGGCCACCGGTACCCGTGCCCTTAGCGGTTCGATTGCGTTTCTGTGTTGGTTGCCGCAGTGGTCGAAGCACAAAGTTGTACAGCTTAGTGAGGACATGTGGTGGTAGTACGTCAATCTCGAGTTCGATCTCCTCGGTGCTCTGGATATGATGTCATTAAAATGAAATCCAATCCTGTGGTTTTGACTTACATCACGGATTTCTGGGACGCCCTCGTGAATGATTTGAATAACCTTCTCAAGCTTGACTCCATCGAGACTGGTGATTGCCTCGCTCAAGTCCTTCTTCTGCTCGAAGGAGAGAACGTCGTCCTCGGCGACAGGCTTCTTCGTAGGCTTACGCTTGCCATTAGTCGCAGGAGCTGCCTTCGGTGCGCGTGATGCAGCCGCCTTGGAGCTAGAAGCGACAGGAGCCTTCTCTTTCTTCTCCTTTTTCTTCCTCTCCTTTGCCGGCTTGTTCTTGAGAGCCATAAGATTGCCGCGCATAGACTCAATCTGCGCCTCTATGTTGGCGATCCTACCTGTGTATATTAGGCACATCAGCGGACGG
>PVYJ01004814.1:31118-41872 GCA_002995095.1 Rhizopogon sp. AM-2018a | reverse complement strand
GCACTGGATATGCGAGGTACACCTACGATTCCGCTCTTCCTCCTCCTCCTCCTCCTCGTACTCCTCCTCCTCATCATCACTCACGTCCCGAAGGGGCGGTAGTTGCTTCCACTTCTCATCAAACAGTCGCTGCAAATCGACCCCTGCTTGATTGACGGGCGTACCGGAGGGATTAAACGAGAAGCAGTTCCGAATCATGAGTTTGAAGTCATCGTAAAACTTGGTGGCATTAGGGTACTCTCCGGCCTCGAGCTTCTTCCGCATGGTCGACATGTCCATCGGCTTCTTGATGATCTTGTGATATGTCGGGATATCAAGCTTAACCACGTCTGTGGGGTTTCACGTGAGATGTGAGCTCAGGGCGCGATATTTCATGTTGACATACCGACGGGCTCATAGAACGGATGCGCAATGTCCCAATGCTGCTGTCGCCGCAGATCACTCAGAATCTTTGAACAGTACTTGAGCTGCTCCACAGTGCCATCGTCCTTTGGAACCTTTGCCTTGCGCATCTTCTTCGGTACATCGGCATAGGGTAAGTCCTTGGGAGGAGGTGGATGGATCTCACGTTTCGGTCGTGCAGATACCTGCTCGGCTTCATTGCGCCGAATGACAGGAACTGAGGTCGAAGGACGGCGAACAGGGGCCACAGGGGCTTTCTTAGGAGGAGCTGGGGGTGGCGGCGGAGGAGGAGGAGTTGCAACTTTTTTGACCACAGGAGGCTTCACCTGTACTAATGAGTCATGCACTCAGCAATTTACGAAAAGGGGCATACCTCAGCTGGAGGTGGAAGCTGCTTAATCTGTTTATCAAAGACAGTCTCAACATGTTTCCCTGCCTGAGAGATCACATGGTCCGGGCCATTGAACGTGATGCAGTTGCTGAAAACCAATCGCACGTCCGAAACAAACTCCTCTGCGGTGTAGTAACGCGGATTATTGGGGTTGGTATCTGGCTTGGCGGGATTGGACGACATGAGCTTGCGCTCAATGGTGCCAAGGTCCATCGGGGTCTTAATGATGCTCGGGTAATGAGGAACATTGAGAGCGACAGGGTCGACGGGGCGCAAGAACGCGGAAGCGTCCTTGAGCTTCTTGAGCGAGCGTATTGTGGATAGACAGAATCGGTGTTGCGTAGCGCTGATGGTCGATATATTAGCACCCATGGGCGTAGGTGGTGCTGGGGTTGGACTCGAGACAACAGTGTCACCATTGGTTTGCACAGAGGACGCTGTAACAGGAGGGGGAGAGCCAGTCTTCAGGGTCGGCAGGACGAAGATAAGAAAGGAGACATGCAGAATTAGCACGCCTCTGGAGGCGCACAACGACAGAGGTACTTACGTTGGCAATAGATGCTTGATCAGCGTCCGAATATTTGCGCGCGCGCTTAGCTGGGGGTGGCCTAGCTTCATCGTCATCATCCATAGTGTTGGAGTGCTGCTGTGGATAATCGAAGTTGGAAGTGGCACGCGACGGCGCAGAGTCCATAACAGGTAGCGATGATTGGCGTGGAGTGATATCTCCATGACCATTGGTGGTGGGTGACTGTTCCATATGGACGTCGCCGTCAGCGTCAGTAGAGTGTATACCGTTGACGCCATTAGAAGCGCCGTTGGTGGTCGGGACATCTGGGGATTGGTTCATCGTGTCCAAGCCATCAACAACTGCTTCTGGTGTCTCCTCTGACATCTTTACATCGTCCAACAACTGGCCCTCTTGTGGTCGTGGTGTACCGCTCGGAGGATGAATTGGGATGGACTCTGTTCCGATAAGAACAAAAGAAATCAAAAGAATATCTGGGGAAACGAACCTGGATCAAGAGGGGTTGAAATTTCTACGCGAGTGGAGGCAGAGTCGAGAATTTCAGACTTTAGAGAGGTGGGAGCATCCGTCTGAGAGTCCGGGATCATATCGTCAAGATTAACGTCTACAGAAATTTATACATTTGAAGTTAGCTGAGATAAGTAATTAAGTAGGGGATGGCGTGTACCGTTGTCGACATTGTCGCCATTAACGACAGTGACGGCGGGGACGGGGACTGGGACGGGAGTGTGTTGTTCGGTAGTCGCGCTCGCGTTCATGAGTGGCGCGTGACTAATGTGTCACACAGCGTGACGTTTTCAGAGGAGGGAGATTTAGGATTTGGGGAATCGGAAAGCAGCCATTGGGTCTTTATAGGCGAAAGGAATTAAGGTTTGACCTGCGCAGGGGCCACCAAAAATTACTCACACCTCAGATCTCACACAGAGTAAAAACAAACAAACAAACTCCTTCTCTAATCCATACCAATCCATATGTCCCCCAATCACTCTTCTTGCCCCTCCTCCTCGTCCTCTGAGACGTTCGCAAAAACGGGTTTGGGCTGGTTTTGTCGCCATGCTGGGAAACCGAAAACAATGCCACGTCAGTCATCCGATCAAAACAAATACTCCAAAACACTTCTTTTCAGACTCCGCTACGGCCCCTCTGCAACCCCTCCCCCTCCGCAGCTGAGACAACACACGATGCTTACCTGAAGTCCATTGAGGATCCTCTTCCGCCTTCTTCGCATACTTCAATAGTGCCTCCCGTGGCTACAGTCGTCAAATAAAAAGTGAAGAAAGAATAAACGCCAGTCAGCTTCTTCCTCAATCAACATGGAAACCATCAAACAAAAAAAATACCAGCACGTGATTGTGACACCATATCGAATCACGCTGTGCGAGAACATCTTGTGGCGAAGCGATGTAAAGTAAGGAAAGAACGTAATCACTCACATCTTCGTCGCGCGTCGTATCCCGTACCAAGTTCTGTACAACGTGTTGCGTCGCACTCGCACCAACCCGCCCTCCCCGACCAGGTCCTGTCACAGGTAGCTCCGGCCTCCTGCTCTTCCTCGGGTCCATTCGGTCCTTTTCCCGCTTCCTCTTCATTCCCTTCACTATTCCATCTCCATCTTTGAACATCGGCAATGCATGCGGTGTCAGGATCGTCGGTGCAGCAAGCGCGTCTGACATATCCTCCACCGTTGGCCGCTTCGGTGCTCCCTTCGATAGTAACAGTTTGGCACCGTTTAATGACGTCTCCGGCGAATACAGTACCGAAATAGTCCCGTTCGCCAGTCCCGCAATAATTTGATTTATCTTGGAATGCCAGACCAACTTGACTGGCGTCGTATCCATGTCGACCTCCTTCACAACACTGAGACTCTCTCGGCTGAGGAATGTCAGCTTGCCTCGCCCACCCTTCGCAGACGATCCTGTTCCGGTTAGAATATACTTTTCGTCAGGGCTGAATAGCGCATTTGTGCCAGGGTACAGTGTCGTAGCTTCCGAATACGTTGCGAGTGGTTTTTTAAACGCTCGTAGATCCCACACTGTTCCTGGCGTCAGCCAAGCACACCAAGAAGATTGCATTTGTACGTACGTTTGACGCTATCGTCCCCTCCTCTGGTCAGCACCGTCCTTCCATCCACGGAGAACACTAGAGATCCGGCTTCTGTACCCTTCGTGTGTGCGCCCTCAATTGTCATGTTTGGTCTCACAAAATTGGATGATGCCTGCCACATGTGCAATGCGCCATCCAGGCATGCTAAGATCAACCATTACTATACACCATGATCAATGCGAGCTTAACGGCACTTACCTCCCCCAATGAGGGTACCATCAGTAGAATAAGCGCACGTCGTCACTTTGGTCCGTGCACCACGTTCCTTTGATTTGACAACAATGACAGATTTCTGTTTGCGTTTATTCTCGACGTCCCATATCCTGTCCTATAAAATTAGAAAGTGTCCGTTGAGAGTAACGTGAGAGCCTGCCTAATGGTCGAATCTGCTGAGCTCGTGATAAAATATTGCTTATCCTTCGGATGCCATGCGCAGCTCGATAGTTCCCCGACGTGTCCACTGCAAAACAAACGTAAGCAAAGCATTCCCACAATGCCCATGGAACGCCGCGTACGCTGTGTTTTTCATGTCCCTGATATACATATCGCCCTTGACGAACGTTGCTCTAAGGTCATTCAAGCTATTCTGTCCTGAAAGAAGATTGATTGAACGTACTTTTCCTCGCCCTCCCGATCAAAGAGCTTGGCTTGAAGGGTTCCTGAAATTACGAGGAACTGCTGACCATCATTAGAATACTTCAGATCGTTAACCTGTCTTCCAATGTCAAACATATCCTCCTCCCAGAAAAACTAGGTCCACGTACATAGTAACTGCCTGCAGGCTCCCACGTCTTGAAGGACCTCGTTTGCGTCGTCATTCCGCCAAAATCCCACAACTTACAATCATAGTCATGAGAACCGCTCAAAACACGTGCACCACTCGGGTCCAGCGTCAGGGCGGAGATGACCTTGGTGTGCTCTTTGAGCGTTGCTTCGTGTGTGATCGGGAACTCGGGGGCCGATAGCGAGAAAGCGCCGGGGTCGTATTCGGGCTCATCAACATCAGAGTCAGCCCTGTCGTCTTCGTTGTCTCCGTTGCCCACACCGTCAACATCATGTTGGTATAAGCCTGCTGGCGGAAGGGGAGGCCCGGGGTCGTCCTCGTCCTCGTCGGATTGAGATGGTATCCCATTAGACAGTTTACTAGGCCCTGATTGAGGTAGTAAAGGCTTCTCCAACTTGGGCAGCTAAGTATATAGAACATGTTAGAGGATACACAACAGCTCAAAAATATCAGACTGACCACGACCTCCTCGCGTTTCGTCTTGTCGAACCTTTTGGGATCGAGCTCGCGCTTTTTCGCTGTTTTTCCAAATCCAGCAATGCCCATCGCGGAGAACACGTCCATGTCGGTCATTTCAGTCGGTGCTAGTTGTTGATGTTGATCAGTAGTAAGTAGAACCGACGTATGCTATGGAGTTGACGAAGATTGCAGCCACAGTTGCGCTTGGTGTCCACAACAGCCCGAAATGGAAATTCCACTTGTGGCCCAAATTACATTGACCGGGTGCCGCACGTATGTTTCAAGCCAACCACCGAGTCTGACCAGACAGCAAAACCACTCGATTATTGAACAACGATGCTCAAGCGGCAGCGTCCTCCAACACCCCCACCGTCACTGGACGAAACTCCCTCGTTGACACCATTTTCCGATCGACCTGTCAGACCTCTACCACATCGTGAAGCTCATCCAGAGTTATTTTCACGTGAGTGTCGCGCTAAGAAACGCAGGATACATCCTCCAGTGCTAGACGGTGCACAGAGAGGGTGGGCGAAACCGCTTGATTCGTCGACGCCTCTTACAAACGACAGTGATGGTGAAGAAGATTGGATAGATGGGGAGGATGACGCGGCAGCTGCCTACGCGTACCCGCGTGGTGCCACATTACCGGACCACACAGATTATAAGCGGACTAATAGTATGCTTCACGAAGTGCATGCTCTACACCAGCACAGGCTCATTTTCTCGCAACCGAGTTCCGAACCATCCTCACACCTAGGCTACTCAGCACCTCCGCTATCTACGGCCACCCATCTACCTTTGCATTCAAGTCACGGACTTTACACTCCATCTTCTTTTTCCTCCGATGGAAAAGTGTCGATACCTGAATGCCCTGTGCCCGGACTCTATTCCCACCTTGCTCATGTGGCCCCGGCTCTTAATAACTCAGCTGCGTACACCCCGTTAGACTTTCACGAAGTCAAGTCTGTGCGAGAACGGTATGAGGATACCAACAAGTACGATTCATGCCGTCTCATCTATTTCTGTGTCATTACTGACAACTTCGAAGATTGTTGGGATCATTATTCCTTCTGAGAAGACGAGAACTCCAGGGGGGCAACTCCAGTACTACTCTCGTCACGGAGGAAAGTCACCGAGAAGCTCGGAACTTGCTTTGAAATTGAGCGCTCATCAGATGTTGTGACATAGACCTATCATAGACCTGCCATCATCAGCACCTTCGATCGATCCCATCATCATTCAACCTGTCATTACGGATGACCTCTTCATCACCGTCGCTCATCTCTGCATTTACTTATTGTTCGCCATGTTCCCATGTTCCACATGATTTGCATTCTTAGGCGGACTGTTTTTACGATCACTATCACATACTGTACCACCATGCATTCCATCTTCACAAGGTAATCAGGCATTGCAATTATTATCCAGTTTTGAAAATAGGGAAATTCAAGTCAACTCAATAAAGTTAAAAACGATGTAATCATCCGTATCAAATCACTCCTGTACCTGCGTAGACACCCCCTCTAGACGAAGAGAGACTTTTGTTCCGAGCCTATCTGTCAACTCTCTATCCAGCAGTTCCCCAAGTCCCATTCCGTCCCGTGAATACCGCCAATCGTCTGATTCTGGCACGTAATCATAGCGTTTTGGCCCACTAAAAATTTCGCGTTTCATTAATGAGTGTTCCATCAGGCATGAGAAGCAAGAAACTTCATCGATGCTAGTCACTATCGGTCTAGCAAAAGAAGTCAACCTACCTGAGCGGAGAAGACAGCCATATTTGCTTGTTAGGGGGCTGCTTGTTGATCACATATGTTCCATGTGTGGCTAAGTTGAGCGTCAGGACGCCGCTCTGCAGAAGAAGTATACGGTGAGTCAAGGGCCACCGGAGCGAGAATGCACCGTAATCTAGTAATTTGAAAACTTACGTGGTAGTCTACTTCATACGCGTCGTTTCCTACTCCGTCCAGCAATTCCTCGAGTCGTTCGAGTATAGTGGTCATGGTTGCGTCCGAAAGCGCATGATATCGCTCCATAGATAGGTCACTGCGAGCAGCGGAAGAAAATGGTTGGCCATCTCGAGCAAGAGTGAGAAACTGAGGCAGTAAGGGCGGACCTAACATTGACCATAGGTGCAGGCGTGCTCAAAGTCCGTTTGTACACGCAAAAGCGTGTCGCCAGCGGAACCCGTGTTTCTAGTGGGACATGTCCCAGTAGCGAGAAGGCTCTATTCACAGGTACGACTGCATTTTGCCAACGTAGGCTCGTGCTTTTTGGAACGTGGCGAACGAGGTTGCGGGGAAACATGGAACTTCGAGGCAGCCGTACTCGTGAGAACAAAACGTTAACCTTGAAATAAATTGAAATTGAAACGGAGTACCACGAGCTCGAGACTACTAAGTACATATGTGGAGAAGCAGCAGGAAATCGCCATCAAAACACCCTGAACGAAAATCCTGTTTATGCTTCTGAGATTCATACATGCAGGTTAGAAGGTCATCTCAAACTCATTTACAAGTGAGAGAAGATGCGCTCGACAGGCTGTACTACGCGTGGAGGATACGAAGGAAGTGCACTAATTATGCTGTGGACCCCTTCCCTCCTCCTTCTCGTGACGTCCAGTCTAGCCACGATCCCTCATAATTAAGAATGCTACAGAAATGTCAATGCGTGTTAGATTAAAGCGTAGCGCAGATGCGGCGAGGATCGCTTACTTCACGTATCCATTTCGCCGTGCGACATCGCACGCACTAGCACTCCTCATTCCACTGCGGCAGTAGAACACGACTTCTTGTTGCTTTCCTGGCTTCTCGAAACCGTGCTGCGCCTTGAAGGCTTGGGGAGTGAGGTGCAATGAGTTTGCGAGCACCGAAAGTGGCAGATTTACAGAGGATGGAATGGAGCCCTGCATAACTTCATCGGGTTCACGCACATCAATCAGGTAGGCATCCTGTGAGAGACGGTGTGATATAATGGGTAGCACAGGACAACGTGAGAGCACCACGTACTGCACCGGGACTGATGGTCCTGGGTTTAACTTGCTCGTATGTAAGCACAGGCCCTTGCCAGTCTTTCTGTAGCTTGTCCTTGGCCTTGCGTACAGCTTTCAGAGTTTCATTGGCTTTGCTCGACTCGTACCGCGCGAAGAAATGAAATGTTGGCCTCGCCACTTGACGTGTGATCAAGGTGGGGCGAGCTGCACAGCGAGTAGTATTAAGAAGTGCAGTTCGCAGCATCCTATGCGTGCTTTGGGAGTGCAAATATGTGTTTGTCGAGAGTCAAAAGTTCAAAACATCCCTAGGAAAGACTTACAAACCTCGTAGGCTAAGGTTTGCGTGATCTGTTCTCATTAGGAATGGAGTCAGGTGATCTATACACGCCCTTTTTGCTATTGGCCCTCGCAGAAATGCCGCATCCCCTCGTCTCTTCATGCCAGTGTTTTATTCCTCCCCCCCATCTCCCATGTCGCCTCTCATCGTTTATTCTCCTCTTAATGTTCGTCATGCGATTGTAGCATTCGAACGTCCCAAAGGTCTGGCCGATTTGCTACCAACCACCCGCGATCTTTATTTGACACGCCGCAGCACAAGCGGGAGTGTTATCCTCAACAAGCTTGTACTGCGGCGTGCCATTGGCTCGCATATCTTCCAACTATCTCGTGGTTTTTTTTGCAACTGAACTTCCCCGTTGTCACCCTCACCAAAAATCAGCTTTGTCCTCCACGAAAGTGGATCCGCATGCACGATAACTCTCTCAACGCTCTTCCGGCCTTGTCATTTTTACAACCGGAAGCTGGTCCCCACAGGTTCCCGTCTTCTACTCTCAAAGCCCGATTGGTCCCCTGCGAAAAGATCCACATGCACGATAACTTACTCGACGGATCTTGCTTACATCATATCTCCAAGTCGTTCATGTGTAACTCCGCTCGGAGTGCCGCTCATCGTTTGTAGTGGACATCGCCACTCGGTTTATTGCTTCTGTCCTTCGCTACATTCATCATGACGAGGCGATTGGCTTGATGCACGGCCGACGTTGCGCCGATCGGACGAATTGCACCCAGGTCGGTTCACCTCAGCTCGCCTTGCCCCGAGTACGTCGCATGGCAATGGGTGATGACGTGCGAGCGTTGTACTCTGAATCCGATTCACCCGTTGACCGAATAATTATCCTCATCTGCTTTCCGTTTTAACCGCCGATAGCAAATGGTTATATGTCGCAGATTCAGTGCTTCTATGATGGCCATTCCACGTCCAGCAAACTTTCCGCTGAGTTTCACTCGACCACTGCAACAAGGCCTCCCGTCGAAATCGCGTGATTTTTTTCCTTTATGATTGTGTTATGTACTATTGTTTGCAAAACTAACCTATTTTAGTAACCTATGTCAAATGGTTCGGCAATACCCGAAGGTTCTCCGCGCACTTTCACCCACACTTCCTTTCATCACGAACACCAACCCCTACAACGCAGCATGAATTCCACTAGTGACAGTAATACCATGGCTACCATGATGATGACACCCTGGTTGCATTTCAGTGGGGAAGACTACTTCATCTTCAAGACTTGGCAACCCAGGTCAAATGGTGCAATCGCCGGCGCTTGTATTGCGTTAGTCGCATTTTGCATTCTTGACCGTTGGATTGCAGCGCTGCGCCGTCAATTGGAGATTTATTGGAGATTGAGGTTAGCTGGATCCAAACCGTGATCGGGCCGATGCTAATTCGCTTTGCAGGGCGCACGCACTGATCATGAGAGACCAGCGTTTTCCAAGTGATGGACAGCATGTCGGAGACACAGCCGCAGATGCTATCGACCCTGATAAAATTGAGGAAGCATCTCCATCCTATCAGGCTGCCTCGGGGACGGTCCGCAGCAGCCCAAAATCGGTACCTCCTTTTATCCCCATGCACGATATTCCGCGGGGATTATTGCATGGTGTTCAAGTACTCTTTTCGTACATATTAATGCTGGTTATCATGTGAGTCCCTGCCTCGCAAGGCGCTTCCTCATGAGAAGTTCAATTTGGCAAATACAGGACATTCAATGCCTCATATGTGATTTCCATCGTTTTGGGTCTTGCCATAGGCGAAGTCCTGTTTGGACGGATTGGCCGTTTGTATGGTGACCTAGTTTGACGTTGAAGCTTGCGTCCGATGGGAAGATGTAAATTTACTTCGAGGTTTCATGTACTACAATATGTTATTCCCTAGGATACTTCTCAAGATACCTTCCGTACTGTGGGAACTCACAGCGGAGTCCGACGTTCGTGGAGTTCACTTGTCAAAAGTCAACATTCTCAAAAGGGCCAAGCTATTGCCGACCGTGTGCCGAGCGCAGCGCTCAACGATGATTGTGATTTGTGCTGCATGAAGTTCGTTCGAAGACCATGGTGCAAACAACGCAGGCTGAACTTCAAGCACAATTCCTCATAGGGCTTGCAGTCGTGCTAAATGGCGATGACCTTGATGAACTCACTAATGACGATGACCTCATCGATGATTATCTTTCTGACTCTCTGATGCATTGCTCCTGCCAGGAGCAATGCATCAGAGTCAATGGTAGCTCTCGAATACCCTTGCAGCATCTATAAGTGGAAATGGTTTCCAAGGGCAATAAAATCAGATTCTTTGGTTCAAAGACTACTTTTCATGCTGTTTGCAAGGACAGAATCTTCGTGAATTCAGACATGATTTCAGGTATGGGGTGTTGATGTATCAATCAACGATTTTTTCATGAACCCCAATTGAACCAGACTCAGTCGAGAAACCTTTGATCGGCCAGTGGCGAAATTAGCAGATAATCAATTTTTTTATTTCGGCGGGGAAAAGCCACAGCAGCATGTGAAGTATGATGGTATCAGCTTGGATGTTTTCTTTTTCGGTATGGGATGCGCGGTTTAAACCTGTAAGCCAAAGACACCTAGCAGGAAATGATTATCATATTCCAAATTTATGTTCTGATCTTCCCAGCCCCAAGCACTGGCCCTTCCATGTTGTTGATGACCATCGAGTATGCCAGTGGCTGCTGTTGAGTGCATGGATCGACCCATGTGTTGTGAGTATGACACTCTTGACTACTGCAGGTACCGG
>PVYJ01004814.1:0-31088 GCA_002995095.1 Rhizopogon sp. AM-2018a | reverse complement strand
GCTGGCTCGAACGAGGCACTTGGAGTGTTGCAAGGTCCAGAATCTTCGTGAATTCAGACATGATTTCAGGGGGTTGCACATGGGCAAGCTGGTAGTAGTGCAAATCAATCAACGATACTCGTAAGCAAAGTTAGACTTACCGCATGGAGAGCATTGCATACTCGTTAGATTCCCAAAACTTCATCTGGAAAGCGGCTATAACAAGTGAACTAGTGAACCCGGACTGAACCAAGAATCGAGCAGCCAGCTGAATTCGCTTTCCGTATGGCGTAAACGATCTAAATTTCGAAGGCAGCACTTGCCGCCCTCGGAGTCGTCTGCACACTTTGTTTCTTATGCGCGCACACGTTCCAATGAAGAATCTGAGGGCCCTTGCATCAATTCAATGCCTGCCTTTTACATCTTTTCAATATGCTAGCGTCAGAGGAACAACTTCAACCGCGGTATATGTGCATCCCATACAGTTTATAAACATTCGGATGGGTTTTCAGGGACGGCTCGGCACCACTGATCAACGGCGTCCCATTGCCAACAATACGGGGGCTGAAGATGTTCCTGGAATATTAATCATTCGTATCAGAGACCTTGGATTTTGGTTGGCTCTCATACATTGTCACGTTCCATTAAATATTGATGCACCCTGCTAAGTTCCGTCGAGCTGCTGATTTGCCGGGATTCGCCCTCCTTAGGTCAATCTCAGGTGGTCAAACAAGAGCAAAGAAGAAAGAAAAACTTTTTTTCGTGCCCTACCTAATAAACTCTTAAATACCGAGGAAGAAGGAGGAAGGCGACTTTTCCTACGAGTCTTTCACATTGTATTAATCGTTGCAATATGTACCTCTCCTCCATTGCTCTTTCTGCTGTTCTCTTCACAGGGGTACAAGCTCACTTCCAGCTTCAATATCCTATTCCACGAGGACCTTTCGTTGAAGACTCTGAGCCGACGTTCTGCGGTCAGCCTAAATAATTTGCATTTTCTTTGTAGATTCTCATCGGGTTGTCAGATGGTTATAACGATGCCGTCAGTAACCGTACTGTATTTCCACTTAGTAACGGGGTCATCAACCTGAACAGCGAGCATCCGCTATGGACGGGTATGTACAAGGAATGGTTCATTTCTTCTCAGAAGCTGATTATTTAATGCCCAGCGGGGGTCATCGTCTCCACATTCCAGGACCCGAATAACTTCAGCGATTTTAACTCCAGTTCTGGCTATCAGATGGGCGTTCAATTCTTCCAACAAAGTGGGGAGGGACCCTATTGCTTCCCTATCGACCTCGCTACTGCAAATATTAGCGGAATCGAAGATGGCGCAAACGTCACTATTCAGATCGTCTTTGATGGCGGCGACGGTACTCTCTACCAGGTAGGCAAACGGCCCACTCCGTGAACACGAATGGTTATTGAGACAAACACTATGACAGTGTGCAGACTTGACTCTATCTGCGAATGCGACGGTTCCGGCCGGTACCACGTCTAGTTGCACCAACGTAACTTCTACGTCTACTGCGACTGCGACTGCTGCGTCTTCAACGAGTACTAGCAGTGCCGGTAAAGAGGTACAAGTTGCGTCAGGATTTATTATAGGGGTGGTCACCATGATGATGGCCCTGCTGCCCGCTTTGTGAGGGGAATAATAAATAGATTGTTTTTAGCAATACTTACTAACACATTGTCTCACTGTCTTTGTCCATTGCCAGTGCCATCTTTTGCCATAACAAAACAGCGGTAGTCCGCAGTCGCGTCATTTTTGTCAAATACACAAATTGGAACTTGGTTGAATTTTGGCTTGAATCGCTGCATTGCACAAATCGTATCGTGTTACAATGTGCCTCAAAACATCGGACAAATTTCAGACAGCTATGCTCAACGAGCAAAGTCTCGACGACGAAGAAATCTGAAGTTTCCTCATCGAACAAAAAAAAAAACGCCGTTAGGTGTAGCGGAAAGCCGCTTGTGTCAGGTAGCGGAATGACCTCTAGCATCGTTCCGGTTTCAGATCAGTGTAAGTTTAAAATAAAAAGAAGAGAGAAGAGCTGAGCGCTCATCCAAGGTATTTATAACGGCAGAATTTCAATGCTGTGCACATCTCCTTCAGCCGAGCTCTTAGCGCTGAGCGGTAGAGTAAGGACCCGATAGCGATTTGCCGTTGGTAATTTATGGATCTAAACAAAGGAGATGACTTTGAGGCATTTTGCGCTGTACCCCATACAGAACTCATGCACGTACTCCTCAATAAACTCTTGCGAATTTCTCGTAGCGCAGTTTTAAGATCTTAGCAAGAGGAAAAGGTCTACAATCGCTTCCATTTGCAGAGGGAAACCCCGTGCGGATCTGTTCCGTCAGTGCCAGTATGTATCATGATCGCCCATACAACCGCTGTGCGAGCTCCAATTTCCCTTCCTCGAACTTTTTGTGCCGATCGACAGCCGTCCCCACTGGAACATATGGGTCGCTCTCGAACAAGGCCTTCCATCGTCAATCGCGTATACTTTTGGAGCGGCATCCAGGTATTAGCAAGATGTTGCGTCGTTCCTTCAGCTAACGAGCAGTTTCAGAGACCGCAGAGCTGGGAAGCGGAAGGATGGAACTCACAGCCATGCAACTCCGACTCAACGAACCTTTGCGATAATGAGCACATAACGAAGAAACGAAGGCAGATACTCACGGAGGAATAATCTCGACCACGTGGACATTCTTCTCCTTGAGCTGAACAGCGAGTGAGATACTCAAACTGTGGATGGCAGCTTTTGTCGCGCATTAGTCAGGGACTCCAGCGGCGGGATAAATGGAAAGTCCTGAGGAGACTGGGTACAGGAATGTCGGACGACCTTGTTCCTGCACAACAGTCAAAAAAAATGAAAAGCAAACTTGCTCATACCCCAAACTTGATCAGGTGAGGGAGGAAGAAAGTGATCATCCTGACTATTGAAGTGTAATTTGTAGCGAGTTCACATTCGAGGGCTGACCAGGAAAAAAGTGAATATATCATAGATCCACAGTGAAGAAACCTACAGTCGAGATCAATGGTTTCTGGCTGGGTGAAACCAAAGCCACGTTGGATGCCGCTCGAGAACATGACAGCATCAAGCTGCGAGATCGATCAACACTGGTTCGCGGCGGATAATGATGAGGACACATACATCTGGGTAAATATTAACGATTCTTTGAATAGAAGCTTTGAGAGCGTCACGTTCGGCAAGAACATCAAGAGTGACACTCTTGAGTCGTCCGGTTGCACCGTGGGAAGCGACTAATTCATCGAGCCTTTCTTTGCGCCTGCCACAGACGATGACGGTGGGCTTAGAAGGGAGGTCCATGATTGCAAGAGCAAGGGCACGACCTATTCCACTAGTGGATCCAGTGACGAGGATGCACTTAGAATCCATAATGCTGGGCATGATGTGAGATTTTGTGGTAAAAACAAAATCTGGTGAAAGTAGTGAAGTTAGGTCGCTGACCTCTATATCGTCGAAACTCACAGCGATAATATGTTATCATAGCTGGCATAGATACCAGAATGACTCGACACGAATAATTTCCTCTGTAATTGATACAATGAATCAGTATCCCTACGCACTGCCGCTCACAACGTGTAAGCATCATGCATTGATGGACTCGGCTCTCTAAGTTGTGTAACCAGTATAGCTGCACTAGTTATTTTTGGGCTGAAGCTGATATTGATATGCAGTGGCTGTCTATGCAGTGGCCAGGCAGTGCCAGACAAAAGATCCCCTGGGCCCTTGCTGCGGACCTCTACGGGTTCTATAAAAACGTTATAGAAGTTGAAAGTGGCTTGCGTGAACAGGAGGCCGAGCTGAATGATCAAAATATGGCCGACAGCAAGCCGACAGTTGCCAGAACATGGATAGCAAAGTAACGTGGGCAGCAACGCCTCGTGATGCCATCTGTAAACCCCGTGCTTGGCCATGCAACTATAGCGTTAGACATGTGTATGACCACTGACGTTCAATTTGGCCTCTGTGCCACATGACATGCCGGAAATACTTCAAATAAATGAGTCAAAAGACAGGTCTCGTCATTAACGGAGGGTGGGGCGACTTTCCTGTCAGACATGTCAATGTTCGCAAAGGAGACCTCTGTCAAAGTGACTCAAATCGGGCTAAGTAGTTACCCAGGGACAAGCAATTAGGCGCCAGCTCCGGCAGCAACACTTTGATTATTATCTGCAACTGTTCGGGGAATGATGAAGATCATGACTTCAAGCAAACTTTGAACTTGATATTGTCGTCTTTTTATAAGGGTGGTGAAACGGTGGCAATTTCAAGTTGAAGTGCTACTCTGTCTTAGCCATCCTTACGGTAGTATCCTCTCAAGACATGCGTGCCGGAAGTCTCAGGCTAAGGCATTGAGTTCCATGATCGTTACCTCACATTTGATTTTATTGGACTCGCGCTTTCCCCATTTCGTCTTTATGTATCACTAGTAAAACAATACCAGCTTGACTAACGAGGAGTCAAATTTGCGTATCCTTTGAGAGCGTGCGCCAGCGGAATCGTGCGAGGTCCATTCACGAAGAGACTGCGCTGTCACTGAACGGATTCGGATTGTTTACAAGTAGTTGGTCTCATGGACTAAACACGTGTACTCCTGAAAGTGGCGTCGCAGCAGCGGTGGTGCTTTGAATCTAACTCCAGGTCTTGTCTTCCGCCATTTTTAGTCGTTACTCATGGAATGCAATCCATCTACCAGCACGTCAACAATACGAGCTCTGCACGCTCCCTCAGAAATAACAAATTTCACCGTACTTTCTCAGCCCTCGTCGCCGCGGTCGAGCGCACTTCCCTCTCCCCCAAACAGCCCTTCTGAGTCGCTCTCTTCCCTACCTTCAGTTGGTTCTTCATTCTTCTTCTCTTCTGCAGCTGCCAGCCCACCGCGCTCCCAGTCTCAGCATGATCATGCAAGGGATTCTAGTACACAGGGGCTTATCATACCATCTCTCACCCTGCCAGCTCCGTTGCATCGCCCCACTCCTTTTGGGAAGACGCTTGGAGATTTGAGGCTCCTGATAATAGGAAACGGTGCAGATGACCGTGAGATGGTGTCGGACTTACTCCTGGATGACAACGAGGACATTGTCGACATCAGTGGATGGGAGGATTTCGAACATGGTTCCATCCTACGAGCATCAACTGACTGGATCGAGCACCGAGATGCACATGGACTTGAGAAGTTTGAGCCTGCGAAGAATGTCGAAATTATAACGCTTGCACGGCACGAGTTTGATGATAATGTACGTCATAACATGCATGCACAGGATTGATTCAAGTTGACTTCTTCCAGTCAACGAAATCAGTTGTACTGCCAATTATCCATTCTCCATTTCACTCAGTTTCTGAATTAATTGATCCTCGATGCCAGCCATCTGCTGCTCTGGCCAACTTAATTGCATCGCCGTGGTCACCATTGCACACTGCACTCATCATTCTATCCAACTCAGGTAAATATTATGTAGTTTCATATATCGCTGCTGCTAGCTGGTTCTGACTGGATGCATCACACAGGCCCGTCTGTTTCAGAGGATGGCCCCATTGACTTACTTACTCCTCACATACCCGTTATACTCATGCGCCACGGTCCAGATCACACGCATTTCCCTTCCCGCCCTCACATGTCTTCATTCAGACCACGTTCTGCACCTAGTCTTCGGAGTGGCCTCTTTCGCTCGCCGGAGACGCTATCTTCACTACGATATGAAGCAGCAGAGCGTTTCCTCCGCTGGCGTGAAGTTGAGTGTGCCGTAGAAGGAATAAACGCATGTCATCGAGAAACCGTTTCATTGTCCGCCAATGACCCTTCATGGAACAAGGCGAAATGGGAGGCAGAATGGGAATGTCGTTTATCTGAGGATGTTGCCACCTCTTGCGAGCGTGAAAATCCCATGAGAGACTTGGCACAGCAGTGCTTTGATCCACTGCATTTATCATCACTGGTCTCGTTCTCTGTGTCACTCCTTGGTCCTGCTGGGAAGAAGCTAAGCAGGAGTATTTCTTCATTTGTCGATAAGTTGGCAGATAGTCAGGTCAGGATAGCCATGGTGGGCAGTTTGTGCTTGGGAATTGGGGTTGGGATGATGATACGAGGCTAGCGTTCTCTCGATTCTCATACATATTTGATGTAGTTTTTGTAATATCCTGTTTCGTTCCAAGATCTAGGAACGACTATCTTCCTTCTAAGTATTAGGGTCTAGTATCTACAGCCTCAGGGAGACTAGTTTCGTTCTACTATGAAACTTGGTTTCAGTCGATTCTTCCGATACCAATTAAAGTCATACAGAAACTGTAGGCTCGCTGCATTGAGAGGGGTACCTTTAGAGGACAATGATTGGAGCGGCTCAAGTAGATGAAGCTCGGATCACGTTCCTGACAGAGCAGATACTGCGGTCATGTGACACACGCGTCCACATTTGTTGATGCATTGTTTGGCGTCCTTAGTCCAACAGTCGGGAGAGACAGCCGAGACGATCAAGGGCACTCAAAAACTTGTTCATAACCCCGCAACAGCGAACACGAGGGTAAGTATGGCGCAGCAGTTGTCCGGTATGGCAGCATGGATGTCCTCTATACGAACATCTATGGCGAAAGATCCATGTCGGCAATTATTCGAGGATCAAGTTCAAACACACGGTTTCATCTTCCTAGAAGATTACCTTGAGAATATCTTGGATGGTCCAAAGCAAGAGTACGTGGAATCGAATTACTCCTCATCTTGAACTCTGATCGTCCATAGAGCTATCATCGAGCTCGTCAAGACACCTGCTCGAAAGAAGACCGCGCCCAAGCGAACCAGAGCTGCCACTTTAGCAGCGGCAAAGGCAAAGACACAGACTGCTATTTCTTTGTTCAATATCGACGAGGTCGAGCCACAAGAAGACGTTTTATGCGTTGTGCGCGAGCCTGGAGATAATCCAGACCGAGCAGGGAATGCAACTATCGCCCCGCCGACCATCCCACATGCGCCCAGCTCTACCCCCCCGCCAACAACTACAGTAGTACCACTCAGTGACCCGCGACCTCGGACCCCCACGAAAAAGAGCAGCGTGCCACAGTTCCCATCACTTCCTGCTCCTAGCTCCACCCCCCTGCAAACAACTACGGTCGTACCACCCAATGAATCGCCGCCCCAGACCTCCACGCAGAAGAGCAGCGTACCACAGTTCCCATCACTTCCTGCTCCATCTCCACTGCGCAAGTCAATGCGTGTAACGTCTATGGGTGCTGAGATCCCTGCACCAGCTACTGCAGCACCAGCTCAACCTCCAGCACTGGGCAAACGTACATCGTGGCTAACGAAAGCCAGAGAAGTGAAAGCCATGGAAGGCGTCGTCCCCAGTAGGACAAGCGTCCTCGGCTCCGGTCCTAGTTCAATACCCGCTTCTAACAACACCGTCATTCCCTCGAATGGTGTGAAGCGGAAGAGCGGCGAAATGCTTGCTGCTGCACCTTTGACTGTAGAGAAGAGTGACGAAGGACGTAGAGCAAAGGTGGCAAAGGCCTCGGAGTCCGATTCTGCGCCAGAAAATTCAACTCAAGCTCCCCCCTTCGTTCTTGGGTTAACGAAAGTCACTGAGGAACACCTGGAACCACTGAACGACAACGAGGATGAGGCTAGTTTCATGGGAATGTTTAAACGTACAGTTGAAGGCTTTGGTGCTCGCGCGGGCAAAAGCATGGGGAAGTCCCTTGGTGGGGGTGCCGCAACCGCTGCACTTGCTGAAGCTCGTGCCGCCGCAGAAGCAAGAGTAGCAGAGAGGAATAAGATTCCTGGAGAAGGGGTCACAGACTCAGAGGACCATTCCAGAGCTCGCGCCGAGGAGCCTCGACTAACAACTGAACGTGTTCGAGAATCAGAACGCAAGCTCAGTCTCTCTGACATTGCCCCTGCCAACGGCAGCCCGGTAGTCGTCCAGTCTTCGCCTACGGCTCCGCAGTTTGTGGCGGATGAGAGTATCTCAACTACCCCACCCAATTCCCCGCCTCCCATGCGTACTTCTGGCACCAGCTTCATTCTTCCTCATGTTCCAGTATTTAACAAGCAACCTCCTCCAGTGTTCGTGCCTCCCGCGTCAAAACAGCCCGCACCCCTCGCCAAAGAGTTTTCCTTCAATTTACCAGTGACGACGTTTACACTTCCCCTACCAATGTCCCTTGGTCTTCCTGCAAGACTTACATCGCCTCCATCTTCCTTGCGTCCCCCATCACAAACAGGTGACTCACAGCAGTCCTCGCAAGCAACCGCTTTCTCAGATGCTGTTTTCGATCAAGTGGACGATACTCCAGCATGGATGCCCTCTACCCAGGACACCGAATATACGGATGGTACAGAATCACAGATCCATCAGGCGAAACTTGCCGCACTTGAGGATGATGACGATAGTTGGCCCCTTGAGGAGAAGTTGGCCGCAAGCGAACAAGGCTGGACTCCATTCAACTTCAACAACAAGGAGGACAGCATGACATGGAGCACGCTTCCAACGGAGTCACAAGGACCTAGAACCAGAAGTGACTTGACCGGCAATTCAGCGATAAAGGCGGTGCAGAAGGATGAGGGGCCCGTAATCCCCAGTGCCCTCGCCATGGATATAGATAGCGAGACTGATCAAGTTCAGGACGAGGAAGACAGTGTCCAAGAAGAAGAAGCCGGCCATGATTCAATTATGTATACAAGCGACTTGGGCGACATCATCAAGGCTGGTCAATCTACTGTTGATCTTGTCGAGGTATGTGTGCTTAATGTCATTAGTATCCATGGTACTGATAGCAATAACCGAAGCCTGGTGGCATTCCACGGAGCTATAGTCAGTTATCCATCGTTTCGACGTCTCCGATGTCACAGGAGTCACAACCTGGATTCCTCGGTCACGCCACAAAGTTCGTCAATAGCATGCTTGGCACAGGTAAAAAGGTCAAGCCAGAGGTGAAGAGCTTGCAGCTTGCAGCCGCCGCAGCGAAGAAGGTGTGCTATTTAGACTTACTTCGAGTGTTTGGCAGAATTAAAGTATCGTATAGCAGGAAGAGGAAGCCAACAAGAAGGCCACCCGTCTCAAGGAGATGGAAGCCAGACGCCAAGCAGCGGTTGCTCGCAAGGCAGAAGAAGACAAGGCACGCGCTGTTGAAGAAGAGAAGAAGATCAAGGATGAATCCGAGAAGCGCAAACGTGAGCGCGACGAGACAACGGAAAAGCGGTCTCTCAAGCCGATTGCTGTGTCTAAGAAGGCGGAGGAAGACATGGCGAAGAAGCGCAAGATCACTGTCGAAGTTAAAAAGCCACCTTCGAAAGACAAGAAGGACGCTCTTCCTCCTTCCAAGTTGGTGAAGTCCAGTTTGGCTACTCCTGCAACGAAAGTCACTCTTGCTTCTAAGACCGTCAAGGTCCCCGCGTCGTCTGCGCTTATTTCGTCTACGACCTACAATGCCTCACAAAATGTAGCCGGGTCATCTACGGTTAAATCCGCAGCTACAGAAGCTAAAACAAGCAAGGTTGGTCCTCCCAAGGGCAAAGCTAAGGCAGTTGTACCACAGGAGAATGAAGATAAACTTCCCTCCACCGTGGTGCAGAATCAGATGGCAGCTCGGGCAATGGCCCAGTTACGGGCAGCGAAGCAGCAATCACCTGAAGTTCCCAGCGAGAGTATCGAACTACCTGATATCAACAGCGAATACTCAGATTCGGAAGATGAAGACCGCGTACGAACGTTTGATCCTCCTAACTGGGCACAGTCGCCAGAGCTCCGACAAGCGCTGCAAATGCAAAGCACGGTTGACCCCGATGAGATATTCGGAGCCATCCGGCCGCTGCGGATGGAGGAGGTATTTAGGACGAGACAGAGTCGGTTTAGGGCACGGACGAGTTCGGCGAACTGGTCAGGTACGGACAGGCTGACCGTTGAAGAGGAACGAGAGTATGCCCGTCGGATGGGCTTTACCAAACATGCGTCCTAACTCTTAACCTGAAGTGAGAAACGCGTGTCATTTTTAATTATAACGCACGTACTTATTTATATATCAATTCCTTGTTTCGTGCATCCCATTATTTTACTTGCGGGCATCATTGCATTCGAAGGAACTTGAGAAAGTTCGAAACACGAGGACGTACGCACCTTTAAATTAATAGTTAAACTAACCCGTTCATCACTACATTTCAAATGAAAACAACATTAACTTTGCTCAATGCGTCACTTCCGAACGTGGAGGTATACGTATCCTCTGAGACTGCTGAGGCAAGAACCCCTTTGGGGGTTTGCCAAATCCCTACCGGTATCTCCCGCTACCTACCTACTCATACAGATTAGATGACATTTGTACTACATAAGGACAACCCATCTGATATTTCTTTGGAAGCCACAAAAACTGGGACATTGAGGGGAATTTTCGTGTAGTTGACGCCGCCGTATTCTCACTTGGAATCATCAGAATCAATGCTGCGCATCAAATACATGAGGACGGATATGGTTGACGCAAAACAGACTAAGGGTTTTTCTTTTTCACATGGAATGCGACGGTGATTATGCTTCGGAGCAGTTGTGCGCCGACGCTGCAGTGAATGATGTAAAGCTGGACCCTCTGTCTCAGTGCCAAGAACGGTGTCAGCTTGTATCATGATAGAGGAACATCAAAGTTGATATCAGAACGCACTAGTGTAATTAATAATGGCCCACTAATTCACTTGGAGGAACTTGAAAAGTCGTCCAAATGCCTCAGCACACCGTGACTATGTGTATGATGATGTCATCATGATAGCGCGCATGAACGGCGGAAGGGAACATGCTGGATTTAGATTTAGTATTTACTATGCACAGTTTGATCGGGTGGTATTTGCCTTACAAATGTCATAGGAGGATCGTCAAACTGCCTCTGAAGACCCAGAGCTGTGTGGTACTGGTGTGAGCAACACCAATTTGGCCAGCCTGGCTGAGATACTGGTATCGCCGGGATCCGAGATTGGTCACCAGTATCTAGTCATTCAGGATGGTGATGCACAGATAGGCCTTGTTGGAATCTAGCACGAAAGATTAGCGTCCTAGTAGAGCAAGCACTACTATTGGGTTAGAGTTACCTGTCAAGGAAACTAGATGATCTTCGTGTTTCCGTTTGCATCACAGTAGTGCTCACGCGTATTCACCACGACAGACACAAGTTATATGCAACGGAAACGCGAAGGCATCCGAATCATACTCAGATGAATCTCAGACTTCGGAGAGACAAGATGAAAGAAATTACGAGCGAGAAACACAGCATGCAGGCCGAAATTCAAAACCATCGAAAAATATATGAATAAAAACTATGGCCGGATACCGCGTCGACGTCAAGATGAGTGTGCATCCATGGATTTACTGCTGCCGGCCCGCGATTGCACGGTACCGGGGAATAATCGAGGTTCACACGGGTTGACCTGCAGGGAAGTGCAAGGTCAGACAACAATAAAGCGATGAGAATACCTCAGCGAAAATGCATAATATAGAACGAGGAATATTTGCTTGTCGCCGCGTTTTCGGGCGCGACGGATCGACCTCCGGTGAATTTCATCAGGTGAAACGTCAACAATCATGATATCGTGCTTTCTTTTGTGTCTTATGTATAAGTTAGTAAGACACTATGACGGCGACAAGATGTAGAGCAGTGATGCTTGGTGGTCATCTGATTTGAAATGTAATACGCACGAGGTTTTGTTGGTAAAATTCAGAGTCTTGAGAGGTACAGCCTGAGTGTAAGTGGCGCGTTATGCTGAACTTTGAAGTTGAACCTTCTCAATCTAATAGAAACAAATAAAACATTATCTCTTCAAGTTGAGATAAGGACTCTCGGGCACTATCAACCTCCCTGGTGGTAGAGCAACCGCCGCGGTTCGATCTCTGAAAGGCAATTCATCTGCGCAGGTTCATGCAGTGTGCTTCTCAAACCAGTGTCAGGTTGATCAGTACTTCTTTTACTATTAGGATTATCGTCATCGTGCGTTTCATTCATTATCGGCAGTATCCGAAACAAATTCATTTTTTCAGAAGGAAGATAGTCAATAGAATACCCGAGCATTGCCCGAGAAGTCATTCTCTCTTTGTGGTAACATACGGCGTACTCGGATGTTCACACAGCTGCTCCATATAACGCTGTCCGCAAGGTCCAAATGTTCCTTCCCCGGCGCAGCACTTTTTTCAGGGTCATGCTTTGGTTTCTGCAGCGCTTTCCCGTGTTGCTACCATCCCAGCAGCTTCCCACTTGCACGACCAATGTTTTAAGGGTTGTGCTCTCATGTCAGGTACCTTCGCCGCTGACATACTTCTTGTGCAAACCTATTGTCCAAGATAGCCAGCCTGAGAGCTGCATGATGACATAGGATATGTAGCGGAAATACGTGATACCGTGAGTCAGAATCGGACAACTCAAAAGAGTGGCCTCGAGGTCGTATTCATCAAGTGCTTGTTTGCTAGGATTCGTAGCAGCGTCGTTTGTGCATGAGAAGCTGCGACGTCATGATCACTTCCATGAATTGGATGAGTTGAAACAATTCATCTGGGCGCATACCTGATTCGTGGAGGCGCTGAGCGACATCCGAGCGTTGGTCATCTTGCTATCGATATGATGCATGGTTTCGCTTAGGGACACAGCTTGAGTAATACCATGCGTTTCAGGGAGCAGCCAAGCCGGCCAGACGCGTCCGCACCTCGCTTACGCATTGATGATTACTTGCCGCATTCTGTCATGGAGATTTGATTGTGGCACTCACATCTTGCCATAAAGGGCAGGATGATGATACGCTACCTGTTTGCCACATTCAAAACAATGTTGTATATGGTCTTCAGAAGTTACTTAGTTGCAAAGCAGCGTTCCCATCTCAGTAAGTCTGGTGATGATACATACCTATGCGAGCTTGTCTTATCTGTGACGGAATCAACTAAACCTCGTTGGTCTTGGACAGCCGAGACCTGTGAGACGCCGAAACATGCAAGACATCACATCACCAACTGCCTCCCGAGTGGCAGTGTCGAGTACAAGCCTTACTTATAATGTCGCGAAGCGGGCGGCATCATGTCTCTCTTCATATCTGAGAAGAAGGATCCGGCTTACGTCCTTGCTTCGCCGCAGCTATGAAATGGTTTCGTCGAAAGAGCGAGCCACCTTGGGAGGTCGTAGGTTGCGAGTGTATTGATCCTGCGCCCATGATCAATGACGACGATGGTGCGTTGATATGGTCCCGGGCCTGTGAATCATTTGCCATTAAGCCCAACATCATAATCCTAGACCTTGATATCCTGCGCGTCAGAGACACGGCCACGTGTGGAACATACATCTTTGATCTTGGGAAGTGTCCTCCCCAAGGTTTGGATTATACCAATGCGGTGCTTTTCGCCAGGCAGCAGTTGATTCAAGAGATTGTGAAGCACAACTACAATGTCCTGTTGGAGGAAAGGTGAGTGTGATTTGAATGTGTATCGCGATAGGAAGTTGCCTGATTACGCACTCCTCGGGCAGCTGGACATTAACTCTTTATCGAAAGGGAAAGTCGCACCGTATAGAGGTGCAGTATGCAGGGCGACCGGCATACGTATCAGGGAAAGTGCCACCTCTCCGCCCTCCACCGTTCGTGGCTGTCTTGGAGTCGCAGCACCTGTTTTCGTAATTTATTGACTAACTGTCTGACGCTAAGAGTCCAGGCCTTCATATCTCATCGTGTATTTGTATCTGCCTCATGTTGTCCTACCGCAACATCCATCACATCCTATTCCGTACCACTTCATTCGCCCGGTCGGTTGTAAGGAACAAAAGTACTATATTCAGTAATAAGGGCCTTCGCAAGATGTGATGATCTAAAATTTCTCAAATGGTTAAGGGGTATCATCGTGTATATTTTGCAATTAACGACTCTTAATTTTGGGTGGCTCCTCGTGGTAGGGTTCTTGCCACATCAAGTGGGGACACCTCGGACAACCGCGAGACAGGTCCAATCCGGTCATCGTCCCTGCCGCTGGCAAGTATATAATCCACAAACGTCACAGGACGCCATGTAAGTCCCATTTAACTGCTCTCCTCGTCATGACATTCAAAGACATATTTTCCCCACCTACCACCATGCTTAACGTTTGCACACACGCATTCTCCAATTTCTGTCATAATCATCTTGGTATCCAAATTCATCACGACGCAAAGGAGACGGAATGTATTGAAAGCTCTTCTGGGCCGGCGTGCACCCACCCATGTCAGGCAGATTTCAAGCCAACGACTGTTGGTCCTAGAGTGGAACACAAAGATGAATTCATTTGCAAAGGAGGAGTCGATGCTGGACGACTTCTGAATCTAGCTCGCAAGGGCTTGTATTCGACAGCGACGAAAATGGGTGGTAATGTCCTCCTTGAAGAAAAGTCAGCCCATCCTGTATCTTTGTCCTATTCGTTGCTGACTTCCGCTATCCGCGCCCCACAGATGGGATTGTGAGATCCGGTATCCCAGATCACAATGCCGCGACCAGTTCAAGGTTACAGTGAGTGCTCCGTTCCGTGTCAATCAGCATCAAGATCGATCCCTCCTACAGATTCACTATTCGGCCACAGTGGCTCGATCATACAGGCCAGATTCGCAGAAACCTGTTGAAATTCAAGCAGCCAAAGGCATTAAGGGATTGATGACTGTTATAGATCGTCACCCCGAATTTTGAAAAGATATTCATAATTCCCCCTTACTAGTAATTTTTTCATCGGACTCGTCAAGCATTGTATTTTGAGCAGTAAAGGTTTGTTTGGCAGATCACTGTATACTTTAGACCCATATTAGTTTAGCAGGGACACTTGGAGATAGCAAAAGTTATGTACCCCCGCATTAGTAGTGTTATGTGTATGACGCACCATAATGACAGATAATTGATTTCAATGCATGTTAACGCATTCAACGTCCAATGGTTTTGGTTGGCAAAGGTTTAAATACAAACAAGTGCTTAGTTGGCCGCTTTCTCGATATTGCTAGACGCCCGGCTGGCGTATCCAGTCCATGACTGGCCAAAATCAATAATTGGAGAGATCACGTGCATAGCATGGCTTACCTCATCATATAGAGCAACATTCGGGGCACCCAATAGCTTCAGTCCCAACCAGAGTACTCCCGCAGTCATACCACTCCCACAAGATGTGGTGATTGGCCGTTTGCCTTGAATAACAGCGTCTGTGTGGTCACCTATATGGCTAACAAGGACGTTTCGTAGCTCAGGAACGGGTAGGAAGGTGGTATATTGTACGGAGGAGTTAGGGAGTGTATGAGCCTGGAGGAATGCAGTGAAGGGTAGGGAGAATGAATGGGGGATATGACCCGATGATAGTCCCGGCCGCGGCTCTGGTTCGGTACCTAGGAATCTGCAACCACAAGTAAGTCTTTGCACGCAGGCTTCGCGTAGTTTGCTCACCGACCACGGGATCGGGCATCGATAACGAGCTCAAGAGCCGGATCTGACTGAGGATCCGGAAATGAATTCGATACCATCTGATCGTAGGCTGTTGGACGCAAGCTTGTAGGACATTGGAGGATAGGGGAGATTAAGTCACTTACACCGTATCATTCCTTTATCGAGGACAGGAGTGGGATACATGGCCTTCTTCGCGTGCGCCGGCGGCTTGTCCTCAATTGGAAAACCCTCTGCCTCCCAGCGTGGCAGTCCCCCATCGAGAATACTAGATTTTTCGTGGCCAAACGCCCTGAACATGAAGAGTGCACGTGGTGATGAAAATACTCCATGTGTATCGTATCTACAGAACGTTATGCGTTATAGTTTGTCCAAGGTGCGATGGCGAAGGGAGAATTGTGAAGACGTACAAAATTACATGAGAAGATGGCGCAATTCCAAAAGCCTCTGTAACAAGGATCAGGAAATAGGGTTTGCGCACAGTTCATGGGTTATCTATACCGCACGCATCGGCGAACTGTCGTTCGCTTGGTATCATATGTTTGAGACCCAGCTCATGGGGAGAGGACACGTCATCTAAGTCTAAAAACTGTGCACCAGGGACGCGCTTCTTTTGAAACTCCTCGTTGGGTTTCCGCGGGGAGTTTGGCATGAACCAGCTGGAATCCAGGATGGTTACTTGGTTGGAATCGAGGGACGCCTGGAGTTGCATGGGCGATAACAACAAAGGGGTCGACATTGCTTTCGAAAATGTCCTCTTTGTAAACAGCGGGCGCTTTCCTGCAATATTCAAGCCAGTCCGAGTCAGCAAGGCAAGCAACATGGTGACAACAGTTTTGAAGCGTATTTTTTTAATTTTGTCATTCGCTAACTCCATATTTGGAGTTACATATAGCGATTGTGCTGGACGTCGACCATCCACCTAAGTACGACATGCCATCCGACCAAAGCACATGGTTAATCGCTGTCCCACAGGATGGTGATGCAGAAGGCCTCCTGCCAGAACTCACCAACAAGCTTCCTCAGCATTCGAGATCTGCTGGTGTGGCAGAGCTTGCCATTCCCTCGTTCAAGGTCTTCCTTTCCTACTCATGGGCACGGTCAGGCATCTCATGAATCGAGTTGTAGACAGGGACGTTAGACTCCTTGATTGCGTTGTCAGAAGAGCTCCCAAAACAGGACGCATTCTTCACTGCGACTGTGGCCAAGACCGTAGACACCCTTCGCAACTTGCTAAACAACGATCCTACGAAACTTGTTCAACACGTCCTTGTAAACGAACAGAGTGTCGACGACTACATACTCGGGGGCTGGCAATGGAACAGCGGACGATACGGGGTACAGCGAAGTCTTCGGGAAATGGTCGACGTCCTGAACAAGGTATTTACCTTATATCACTACTGCGGGTAGGGTGCTCATTTGCGCCCAAGGAAATGGCATCCATAGACAACGTGATGAAATCAAAGCTCAACAACTATAATCTCATAAAGGGTTCCCTTGTCCAGATGCAGCGTAAGAAGACGTGAGCATGAACGTTGTGCTGTAGCCATCCACTCATCGCTAATTACTCCTTGGCACAGGGGAAACCTTTCTGTGAGATCTCTTGTTGGCGTGGTATCAAGAGAGGATGTCATCCAGGACTCAGAATACTTGGAGACATGTCTGGTTGCCGTGCCGAAGTGGGTCCTTCTTTATGAATGCTTATCAACTTGAGCAGTCAATGTTCATCGCAGGACCCTCACAAAGGAATGGGACGCAAAGTACGAGCGACTAACTAACATGGTTGTTCCCCGTTCGTCATCGTACGTAATGTCCGTACGTCTATGCAAAAGCTCACATACCCCCTGAAAGACATATCGTATCAGACAGCGAATATTCTCTCTTCAGCGTAGTCATCTTCAAGCGCATACACGATGAATTCGTACAGAAATGTCGCGAAAATAAGTACGTCCAAACCACCCTATCGCACGCATATTCAATGACACCTCTACCAGGTTCATAGTCCGGGACTTTGTCTACTCAGAAGAGCAAATAGCCAAGCAGGAAGAGGAGCTCGAGATAGCGGACGCGACAGAGAGGGAGCTTTGGGTGAGGCAAATGATCGTGTGAAATTCGCCCTCTTCCTCAACGCCTTTTACAGACCGAACTCCTACGACTATCTCGGACCAATTTCTCCGAGTCCTTCCAGATCCTCGTACACCTGAAGGTCCTTCGACTATTTGTTGAGAGCGTGCTTCGTTACGGTCTACCCGCGAATTACGTCGGTCTCGCTATCAGGGTGCGTTCCTACTGCGCCTCCTTACCCTCATGCACTGAGCATATTCTTCAGCCCGAACCAAAGTATACCAAGAAGACCTTTTCGGTTCTCATGAGCCACTTCAGCTACCTCGGTCCCCGCTCTTCCGGACGTTCCAAGAAGCAAAGCGCGAACGAAGAGTTTGCAGGAGAGTACCAGGCGCTAATGGAGCAAGAATTCTTTGATTTCGTCCTGTATGAGGTACCCTGGATCGTGCTCTAATAACTATACTCTTTACTATCCTTCGCCACGGTTAAATAGTTCTATTAGTGGAAGGATAACAATATGACCAGCCCACTACTGTAGAAATATCATTCGGTGTAATGTACAAAAGAAGCGGGGGTAGCCACGGAAATGCAAACACAGAGCACACAGAACCGATAAACAGACCAGATCGAGCGCTGGCGTTGATTGCGGTGCAATAAAAAGAAAAGGAAAGAAAAGGGGCAGGGACGACAAGGGTGATGATTGCGTGATATCAGTCATGATGTGTGCGAGATGCGGGGTGCGGAGGAACGTAGGAAGATCTCCTGGTACATTTTGAATAGATCTTGTGCTGGATAGTCCCTTGGCATAGCAGATGAGACTAGTTTTGCGATCGCGTGCGAGAGCAAAGAGAGAAAGCAGTACAAATGCAGTAGAGTTAGAGCCCGAGGTTCGACATCACCCGCGACACTTCATCATCATCAACAACGTCTTCGTTCCTCAACGCAGCACGTTGCGACGATGAGCCAATGACCGCCGACGACCGCGGGCCATACACGCTCGGGAACGACGGCGCCGTAGCACTCGTTGGACTCGAATTCCCGCCTGTCCCTCCACCCGTCGATGTCGTAGGCGACTCAGGCTGCGGCAGCCGATTGCTTGCCTCCGTGATGCGAGATAACGAGTACGTGAGGTCAAGCGACTGTGCACGATTCTGCAACGATCGCGGCTTGTTGATCTGCTCCTTAATTTTCGACTCCAGTAGCGAGTCCGACCCGCGCTTCAGTGCGTCTTCGGTATTTCGTTGTCGTGCCGAAATCCCCGTGCCCTGTACGAGAGTCATTGTTTGGTTCAAGATTCGGAGATAGGGACTTACGATCGGGGGCAGTGGCGTCCAGTAGTCATGGCCCGTTCCTGGTGGTCCATAGGCCGACTGGGAATCCTCATGCTCCTCTAGATCATAGATGTATGCGGGAGCATTAAATAATGCTTTTACGTCTGGCGATGAATTTGCCATCCTCAACCTCCGATCACCAAGTATCTCTGATCGGGTTAGCTCAACCGATTCTGCAGTCCCCAAAGGTTAGAAGATCCAAACAAAAAGAGAACACGGGAAAACAAGGACACTCACCATGCCTCCTCGCCGTCGATAACACCTTACTGTCAAAGTGCGGGAACGCCTCTGCGAACGAATCACCCCGTTTATGTGTGTGTGCCGTGGGCGACGGGTACACATGAACATTGTGGTTCAGTAAGAACTGCTCCAACATCTCCCGCGCCGCGAGTAAGAAGTCCGAATTGCTCCTCTGGCAGTGGAACTTGAACGAGTACTCGCCCACATCTCCGATGGCGCCTGTAGTGGAGGACGAGGCAGATGCCCCATTGGTAGGGCTTGGTACAAGGGGCTTGACGTTCGGAGTAATGATCACTTGGAACTCGCGCTTGATGCGATCAACAAAGGTCAAGAAGTCCGCGGATGCACAGACTTTGGGAAGATCGGGGCTGGGCGGGACCGCCATGTCTGCTTCGAAGGGTACGTGTTCCTGTGTACGCACTGACGTCAGCACCAGGTAAGACAGGAGTAAAAGGGACAAAGAATATGCACCAGTAACATTGCAGCAGCAATCTGCACCTGACTCTCCGGGCCAAAAATCGTCACGACATCCGAAGCCGTCTCCTTATCAGGGAATCGAACACGCGAGTTCGTCTTCGTCTCGATGTCATGTATGAATATCGCCTTCTCGCCGAGTAACGTGCGGTGGTATCTCCGGGGAATCGACAGCGTCTCGTTCACATAATCCTTGTCCTACGCGTCACGTCAGCAACCACCTCCTAGATGCCATGGATGAAAGGGATAGAATGTAGAGAAAGGAAAAGAGGGGACAAATGGGTGATGGTTGAAGGCCGGACGCACCTTTGGATTCACAATCTCCATCACGGACTGCTTGAGATGTTCCAGATTAGCCGCATTCTTTGAGGGTGTTCTCGCGACGACGTTGTCCTCGTTGTCATTGTACCCTCCCAAGGCAGCGAATTCCTCCGCATTGCTGAATTTGACATACACGCCGTACTTCTTCATTATGCGTTGTATATTGCGCCCGCCAATCCCGATTATGCGCTTGTGGTACGCTTCAGGGACATGGAAGGAGATTTCGGCTGGAAGCTCTTCTTGCAGGAGGGAAAGACCGTTGAGCACGGACGAGTCATTGCCAGAGACATCAATGAGGAAGTTGTGATCGTTGAATGTCTCAAATTTGATCTTGACATTCGTCGTCTGCATGATTTTATTAATCTTGCCATTCTTCTTCCCCGAGATGAATTCCCGATGCTCGTTGGCCAGTTCGACTTGGAAGCGGATCTCGTGGTGGAATGCCTGGTCAAGAAATACCTTTTCCGTCAGTACACACCCCACTTCGGTAAGGAAATAAGTACCTTGACAATATCCAATTCCAGAATCATATTCACCGCACTACGTACCTCATACTCTAGGCCATGCATCTCGAAACACATGCTCTTGAACACAACTTCCGCGCCCGTTGTGAGGGAAATCTGCTTCAACAGCGTCGTAACTTGCGAAGAGTTGAGTGTCGTGGGCGGGAGAAGCACGTTGAACTGGATCGGTAGCAGCCAGAACGAGGCGACATAGTATTGGCAGGCCTAAAGTATCATGTGCTTATTGATATCAAGTAAGAAAAGAGCACAATAGACGTACCAGTTGCATTATTGACCGAATGGTACGCTGCACATTGACGCGGAGGTCTCCAAACACAGTGATGAGGCTCGCGGAGCTGCCGATGGGTGGAAATTGTACAAAGGTCGCATTATCGCTCATGATAGACTTGAGATCCTCAGCACGGTCGAGCACCATCCAATCGAGTTTGCGAGGGACAATCACAGTGTCACGCGAGATCACAGATTGTCTCTGTGAAAGCGTTAGCATCGCGTAAAAGTGAAAATAGAGCGATACACACCTTGCTCGCCGCCAATTGGTACAACATATCTTTCGCCCTCTGTACGCCAAAGAACTCGCCCGTTATCCAGATAAGATTCGGACCTTGGCGCGTTCCGGGTGGAGCAGCCGCGGAAGGAACAATATCGGGACCCACCAACGCCTGCAAGGGCGAAGGAAAATAAATATTAGTCCCAGTGTCCTCCTGTATACTCTGGAGGACATGTCTCTTCCGGCCCGCGATGATCGCATGGAGCTTCTGGTCGATCTCGCACATTTCGGTATGAAGACCGCTCTACGGGCACGAGTACGTCAGTGGAACGTGACTGATCGAAGAAAAGGAGTAGAACGCACAAGCTCGTCAAGCATGACTAACAACCTGACTCTTGCGAGCTCCGTAGCATCACCTTGACCGGTGATGACGAGCTCGCAGACGCGCTCGGTCTCAAGTCCGCTCCAACCGGCGCTGTTGACGCCGTCGGGTGGGGTTCGGCTGCTGAGGGTAAGGGGCGAGTTGACAACGGCGATGTGAGCTAGGGTTGCGCCTGCGATGTCATCAAGTTTGCGACGAACGTCGGGCTTGAGGGTGGGTTTGGAGGAAGGAGCGTCTAGTATGTCTGCGCGGGCGACTTTGATTGATGTACGGTGCTGGGGGAGAATGGAGACATGAGATGATGAGATTTGACAGAAAGAAGAGTTGAGATGCACCTGGACAGGACTATCCTTGAGCAACATGCCTCGAGCGGCCATGACCTGCTGGTACGCGCCCGAGACATAAAAATTCCAGCCACGTTGGTCTGCGGGGAGATACGAGACTTGTACGGCGTGAATGGTCATGGCGAGGAGAGCGAGCTTCTCGATGTCTTCTGGAGCGGCTGGGTCTGGTTGAGGGGGCGGATGTGAATGAGGGAAGTCAGAATGAAGATGACGGGTGCGACGGGGATGGGTGAATGATGTTGAGTAGATGTCCATGGTGGTGGTTGAGTTAAAGTTGGATAAGATACGGATTGAAGTAGAATAAGGTCAGGAGTAAGAAGGCGTAGTAAGAGGGGTATGTTCTGCTTAATAGGAGGGTATCCCGCCGCACAAAAAAATTATCAACTGACGCAGAATTCAAACTGGTATACCAACCCCGGACCAGTTTCGATCAACAACCCGCTGTGCGTCGAGAAAGAAGAAAAAAAGAAAAAAATACGATGCTAATCAACGTTGACGACGACGTTCAAACCGAAAATGCTGCTAAACGCTGGGTTTCAAATTCTCAATGACAAAGAGCCACTGCACAGACCAGTGGCCTAGCCTACTACTTAGTCAAACTCGATCGCCTGCCATTCCATCTCATCTCCCCCAGGTGTATAGTCAAACAGTTTCGAGAAGCACCCCAACCCAGGCGTATTGAAATGTTTGTACGGCTCAGTCGGCGGTAGCTTCTCCCCACATCGGTAGCAAAAGTGTTGTTTGCACTTTGCGCATGTCATCTGGCACAAGTCAAATAGGAGTCATGAACAGATGAACAACTCTACTCACATGGTTACATCCAACGCTCTTCTCCACATGCACACCGCACCCAGGACACTCCATCGTACTCTTCTCCATCCATTCTCGGTTCTTCCTCTCATCCTCATGCTTCTCCACTAGCCTTCTCACATTCGCTTTCCCCCACCGCCTCTCGATCTCTGCCCGTCTCACATCTCCCTCCGGCAATGCCAGGTACTCCTGCACAAAAGCATCCGTCACTCGTAACGGGCACCCACTGATCGGCCCATGCCACGTTCTCCTGCAGAGCGCGCAAAATGAACTTTCACACGTGGGGCAGGTACGTAGCCGCGCCCATCCGCTCTCATCTTCCTCCTCGCTTAACTTTGGGCTGGGCACAGGCGTTTGGCAGAACACTACAGGACAGTGGATCATACCAGGGTCTCGTTCTAGCGCCCTCTTCGTCCTAAGCCACTTCCACCTCCTCATCTCTTCCTCTTGAACCACTCTTACGACATCCTCCTCGCCCGCCTCGTGTCCTGCTTTTACGCAGGCAGGGTCAGGACAGCCGACACGACCAATATCACCCTCGGCAATACATGAACCCCAGAAATCTGATAGACACGAGCGGCAGAATACATGTGCGCACGCAAGTCGGACACAGTGCCTTCCTTTGTACGGAGAGAGACAGATCGCGCAGGGGTATGAAGTTTCTGCGAATGTGGCATTCTGAGCGCGCGCATCGTGGGACTCGAGGAGCGGCAGGAGTGTCGAAGGTGATTGGTTTACGATGGTGATGGTGATGGTGATGGTACTTGCACTTTGGTTTTT
The DNA here is from genome assembly GCA_002995095.1 of Rhizopogon sp. AM-2018a. Lineage (NCBI taxonomy): Eukaryota > Fungi > Basidiomycota > Agaricomycetes > Boletales > Rhizopogonaceae > Rhizopogon > Rhizopogon sp. AM-2018a. Next base: position 7,929 of record PVYJ01004814.1, on the reverse strand, counting down.
GTGAGTAGAGGAAGAGAGGTTCAGGGAGTTAAGGACATCGCCTGAATGGAGGGATTCTACCCAGGAGTAGAGGATGCCTTGGGAATCACGTGTCCACATGCCAGCAAGCAGTGCGTGGAGATCGCGAATTTTACTGCTGGGAAACCATGCGTGTGTGCTTGTCAGTGCTGTGATCCGGGGTGGTGCATGTAACGGGTACTGCGGTGGAAGAATCAATGTGAGTAGGAATGGGGGCAGCGCGGTAAGTGGGTTGGTTGTAGCAGGACATGGAGCGTGGGTATGAGATTGGTGTGATGCAGACTGCTGGTGGTTAGTATTGAGTTGGGGGGGAACTATGGTGACAGTTTGTGCGGGGGAGAGTTCTACTGGAATCTCGAGCTTGATCGTACGTCCGGAGGGTCCGGCATCGTTGGATATACAAACGTCTGGGTAGATTGACTGCACGAGCAGCCCGTTCAGCAATCAGCTCTTAATTCCATACATCTTGGAACACACCTTTAACACTTCCCATTCCTCCTCCTGCATCATCGCACACTCCTCCTGTCCACTGCCCTCCTTCGTGTATAAGTCATAAACATGCGGGACACTCTCAAATGGGGCTACCAAACTTGAGCTTGACATGACATCCGGTAGAAACATCAAAGAGAAGTAGAAAAACAAGACGCAGTGATGTCTCCGCGAGAACTTGTCCGGTCTCTAATTTATTCAATTCCTGATCACATGTGCTTTCGGGGAGGTGACAGAGGCCTTTTCGGTTCCGTATGAGTCGGACCACATCTCTCACATGGTTTTCTTTAACCCCCACGCACGCGATTCCCCTTCGAACAACTTGCTGTCCACGTCCTGGTATAACTTTGGAATCTGTAATCGTAGATTAACCCATCGACCATCGATTGACGATGGATGATGGGACAATCCACGATGGTGATATATCACGCAGGCATAGCGTGTACAGCTGACTCGCAGGATTTGGGGTAAACATTAAAGGCACGCGTTCTCATTTGAACCTCTGCCATGATTCAGCCAGAGTCGCACGAACAATTATGTCGAGCGCATAGCAAGCTTATACAGATATCTCGTTACTATGATCCTTCTGTTTCACTTTCAACCTTGTTATAACAGCCTTACAGGTCGTTGAACGTTTATCAACAAGCATCTCATGGATCCGGGTCAGCATCAATACTCCAGCTATCGACCACACTGGCAAGGGAGGGTGCGGCACACCTGCCTTACATAGTATCACCTCACTACACATACGCGTGTCTTTGTCCAGCGAGAATTGGAACCAAGATGCTATATGTCGGACATGGCGGGCATGAATTGGTAGTTGGTGCACAACCAGGATTTGAATTTTGCACACGCATTGTTGAACTCTTGTATATCAGGCGGCATGAGTCAGTCGCAGCGCGGAACTTCCTGTGGCAACAATGTAGACCAATGAACTGGCGAAATGTGGCGGAGGTATAGCCAACACAAGAGTTTCCGGCTGATAGATTTTGGCAGGTCGGAGATGTTAGAGACTTTGAACACCAGGATGAAAGAGGGAGACGAAGCTTTGCGGTTGTTCTGTTTGATCCATCACACGAGGGATTGAAAAGATCGTCAGAAATGTTTATTGTCCTCACGTTGCCGCCTTTACTTGTCTTTTCTACTTTGTAGTGAATAGTTTCAGACCGCGTCGAGACCGTGCGCTGTCTCGAATTTTGCTTTTCTTTAAGCTTCCGAGTCTAGTGCTGTATGTAAATATGTGGTCACGTGACTGTCGCGTAAATTAATAGTTCCTTGTCAACACATTTCGCGTTCTACTCTTTGTCTCTTCTCTTTACTGCTATCTTATTTGTAATGAGCTCGTCCGACTATGGCTTCGACGATGAACTCGACTCACATATATTGAATGAACTGGACTCCCTCGAGGCTGCTCATCGGGATTCGGCTCGACACCCTCCTAAGCCACCCCCGCCTGTGAAGAAGACACCCAAACCCCTAGAGAAGGAGGATTCTTTCTTCGATCTTTCTCTCGATATCGACGAGGAAGAACTTCAGCGTTTAGACACGTTCATTGATGCGGCGTACAAGGGCCAGGCACCACCAGTGGCCGGTCCGAGTAATCATGCCAGGTCTTCTTCAAAGAATACAGTACAAACGACTCTTTTCGGAAATATTGCCCAACCAACGGCGTCCTCGAGTAAGCAATCTCCCTCCAAACGTGCCCCGTCCCAGCGCACAAAGTCGAGTCCCCGCAATTCGTTTGGTCAGCAGGCACCTCAGACAAGGCACTGGGATCACACTGCGTTTGCAAAGTCGGGCTGGAAAAAGTCAAAGTCTGCTAAGGGCAAGGGAAGAGATGACGACGACGGGGATGAGGAGGAGCACGTCGAGTTTGAGCAGTTCCCTGCTCCGTTTGTGTCACGTAAGTCGTAGCCATGATGTCATTTCAGAACTGCACTGACACTGATACGCGTCAATTAGTCGGGTAAGTGCGTTTCTTTGAACATCTTTGCACAATTCTTACGCTGCATGAATCATCCGTCCCTGCAGACCTGTGTGTATTCTCACTAGAGCATGTGCGCTCTATTCACTTATTTTCATACAGCCACCTCCTATGAAACTCAAGGTCGACATGCTCGAAGCTAAACACTGGATTTATCCCCTAAACCAACCCAAGCGCGACTATCAATTCAACATCGTTAAGCACTGCCTATTTGATAACACATTGGTTGCATTGCCTACTGGGTTGGGGAAGACATTCATTGCGGGCGTTGTGATGCTCAACTGTGAGTTCCCTCACAGCTCCCCTGACATATAAACTCTAATATATATTAGTCTACCGCTGGTTCCCGAAGGGTAAAGTCGTGTTCGTGGCCCCAACAAAGCCTCTGGTCGCACAACAAATCGACGCGTGCCACAGAATGTGTGGCATCCCTGGTTGCGATGCGATAGAGCTTACAGGAAACAACCCTCGGGCGTATAGATCAAGGATGGTCTGTATTAGATCCTGTGGTCGATGCCCAAGCTGATCTTTGTAGTGGGAAGAGAAGCGGGTCTTCTACATGACCCCGCAGACCCTCGTCAATGATTTGACCACCGAGAATTGCGATCCCAGGGATATCGCTCTTATGGTCATCGGTATGTCATCTTCTGTTGACCACATTGATATGTTTTCTCAAGCAATTATGCAGATGAGGCGCACAAGGGAACAGGAGATTATGCCTATGCACAAGTCATTCGTTTCTTAATGGCCAAGAATCCCCATCATCGCGTGCTGGCGTTGACTGCAACTCCTGGAAGCACGCCTGAGGCTATTCAAGGCATCGTCGATTCACTGCACATCAGTCGCATCGAGATTCGCGATGAAGGCAGTCTTGATCTCCGAGACTATATGCACAAGAAGGTCAGGATCAAACAACAAGCTCGAGTTACAAGGCTGACGCCAGGGCCCCTGACGTCTAGGAAATTAAACAGCACATCATCAAAATGAATGGCGATCTCTTGAAAATTCAAGAACTTCTGAAGGAAGTGATGATAGTCAGTCGTCCTTCTTTTTAGTTACTTCTGTGTGACGAGATCGTGTCAACAGACGGTTCTCAAACCTCTCACCAGCAAAGGGGTTATAGATGTGGTTGACCCAGTCAAGATGCATCCGTATCGTGCTCAGGCTACCATTCAACGCATCGGGGCCCAACGGAATAGTCCTCACAAATGGGCTTTCTCGTCGTTGTCTAGGCTTGCAGCATTGGCACGTGCCATGGGGTATCTGGTCAGTACCACTCACGATCCTACATCCTATGCTATCCCATCTAACAAAACTTGCGTGTATAGATGGAAGCTAGCGCTGGCATGTGCCATAAATGTCTATTGGAAATCTCTGCTGAAACAGAGGACGATTCTGGGAAGAAGAAGAATTCCACGACGAGTAGTTTGCGTAAGGATAAGAATTTTATGGCTGTTCTTAGTGAGCTCGAAGTACAAAAGGTCCGTCCTGGCGGGTACGGCATGCACCCGAAGATGGAGACGCTGAAGATGCTACTGCTGCAACATTTTGGGGCACGGATGGGTGAGGGGGAGGAGACAAGGGCTATGGTATTTGTGACGTACCGGGATTGTGTCGATGAGATCGTACACATGCTCAATGAGGAAAGTCCTCTCCTGAAGGCAACAAGGTTCATTGGGCAAGGCACGGATAAACAAGGCCGGAAGGGAATTGCACAGAAGGAGCAGCTTGAGGTGAGTCTAGAACTTTGCCCGCGGATGCCCGTTTATTGAACTGCGAGTATAGGTAATTAAGAAGTTCAAGGCTGGGGAATTTAACGTGCTCGTGTCTACTTCTATCGGCGAAGAGGGTCTTGACATTGGTGAGGTTGACATGATCGTATGTTATGATGCACAAAAGACCCCAATTCGCATGGTTCGTATCATTTAAATTCATCTCCTACATATGTATAACCGATCTTTCTCCATGACATGTAGCTTCAACGCGTCGGACGCACGGGCCGTAAACGGGACGGCTACGTTCATGTCCTCCTCTCTGAGATCCGCGAGGAGTTAAATTGGGATAAAGCTCAGGACACATACGGCGAGCTGCAGAAGTGTATCGTCCGCGGGAATCAGCTTGAGCTTTATGCCGACGTCCCGCGACTCCTTCCTGAACATGCAAAGCCTCAACTGCTCGAGAAGAGGATGGAAATCGAGGAGTACGTCCGGGAAGAACGTGCCTCACGAAAGAAGACAGTTGCTAGTGACGAAGAGTCACCGAAGAAAGGCGGGAAACGCAAACGGAACGATGATTTTGCGAGGAATGTCCCTCAAGGAGCGAGCACAGGCTTCGTCAGTGTCAAAGACCTGCTTGTGAAGGCCCCAGATACGAAGAAGAGGAAGAAAGCGAAGACCAAAGGTTTTGATCCCACAGCTGCAGAAGACGACTCGACAGACATGGAACTGGAGTCTAATCTTATGGATATGCACCGCACAGCCTCTACGCCTGCTGATGCCAGTACTAAGAAGAAGAAGGACAATTTACGCAAAGCACGCACGATGGATACATCCAAGCAAGGCAAACCGACAACCTCACGCAAGAAGGGGAAGGAGAAGGAAACAGCACCAATGACCGCCAGTCAATTCTTACGAAAAGGCGATGATGATGATGATGATATCGATATCGAGGAGGGTATTTCACCCGCTGCTCGAGAGGCCATCGCTCGTAAAACCCCTTCCCCTAAGAAAAAACAGCAAACCTTGTCCAGATATCTGTCGTCTTCATCTGATGCTCCGTCTCTGGCTGGCGCTTCCAGCAGTTCTGCGAAACCATCTATAGCCGGAAGTCGTTTTACCGCAAGCGGAGCAACCCTACCACCCCCCACAGAGGAGCCAACGGCAGAAAATCCTTCATCGCAACGCTTGTTGTCTTCTTCACCCATTTACGCTATGGATGATGTAATAGAGCTATCATCCTCTCCGGGCCCAGAACTACTCACAGAATCCTCATCCATATCGTTCCATCCAATAGCCTCTCCGACCAATAAGAGCTGCGCACGAAATGGGGGAAGTAGGGGAGGGTCTCCAGTTCGCTCACCATCGTTGCTGTCGTCGAGTAGTAGAACGGGTGTTAGTCAAAACATGGCATGGGTGCTAGGATCGGACGAGGAACCTGACATCCGAATTGTGTCTTCCTCGCCCATGCCACCAAGTCCTCACGCGGATAACTTATTTGACGATGAAAGCATTGAAATCGTGGACGGAAGATGTCTCTCGCCTGCCCTAGCACAACGCGAGGCTGCGGTTGACATGCCTCCGCCGCCACTGCCCCGGCGGGGCCTTGAGTCGCCTGCACTCTCTTCTGATCATGATATGCCCGATTCTTCCTTCGCTGTACGGCCTGCTGGTCGTCTTTACAAGCAGCGTGCGGCAGCCAGGGAGCCTGAGTCACCTGCATCGGAAATGCCACCTCCCCCGCGGCGCTTGAAACGAAGGGATACAGATCTCATTTCTTGGGGATCAAGTCCGCCTCCTAAGCGTAGCAAGCGAAAGCCATTTGTATCCATTCGACACAACCCATTGTGGGATGGAGAAGCCGCACACTCTGGGGACGAAGCTAGTGAGGGATCGTCGCACTCGGAAGATGATGTCGAGAGCGAATCAGATCGCCAGTTTATCAAGGACATCGCGACTCAGGTTTCTCCTTCTTATGATCAGTCAATTGTTTATCAATATGGGTTACTCACACAAGCTCCTCCAGGAGGTCCGGTGTTTTCTACCAGACCGTCAAGGAGGGGGGCATATGCGAGAGAGAGCGCACAGCGCCGTCCTGGCGTGTCAAGTTCTCCTGCACGTGAGGACGATTCGCCGGATGAGTACGCCATTGGTAGTTTTATTGTAGATGATGATGAGGACATTATTTGATCCAAGGGTTATTCACGCTCAATTCACGCCTTCCGTCTGCTTCGCAGTGTATGGTGTGTTTTTCAGAAATAATGACTACGTCCCTGACTCTCCAAAAAAACAAGCGCAGGGGGGCAAGCTGCAGCTGCAGACGAGTCTACATCAGTGTTTGGAGAAAAGGAAGCCAGTACTACTAGTACTGGAGGAGCCAACACGCGTAACTTGTATTTCCCATCGGTCCCGACGAGTTCAGGAATTTGGAAGGCAAATTTCGTTGCTGTTCCATATGTATAGGTATACGGCCAAGTAGCACGTTGCCGTTGAATTTCTGTGGCCGGAATATTTGACTGTCGGTGCAGAAAATAATAATGAGCCATACGGGGAGTGCTAGCCTCTGTGCGCTGCTGTTTATGCCAGGTCGGGACAAGGCCACGGTGCCATCCTCGTCTATAGGATTTCATGTCCTCAAATAACGATTGTGGATGTTCAAGCACGGCTGTGCAAATCACCAAAAGGTATGGAGGAACTCACGAGGCACAATGTTGGGTGCCAACTAGCCATTTTCAGTCCAGCGGGTCTGATTGAGATCACTGCGATAAGGTGCAACATCATGCAAGGAACTAGAGAAGATGACTCGTACTACAACACGAGTTACATACACTGCATATACTACAGACAACATGAGTTTCGAGACAAGACGAGACATGTCAACGACGATACCAATGATGAAGGAAGACTTATTTGAATCAACTACTATTATCGTGATCGAGAGGTCATTCGATGCGATTCATCTTTGTGGGGCCCCCATCCTCCGACACTGGTCCTAATGACTCCACCCTGCGCTTTTTCAAGTTCATGCTGCCACCTGAGCTCACCATGATACCAGTGTCACCTGTGCTTGCCATCATGTAGTCAGATAAGGCTAAAGCATTCCCTGAAGCCTTTCCAGACTTCTTCCTTGCAGGAGTGGGCAGCTTGACTAATGGAACCTCGCTTAACTGAGGGAACTTGAACTGAGGGAAGCGCCCATCTTGCAAGAATGACTCGTATCGCTCGCGCCCATCTTTAATTTGAGCTGCTGTGGGGTAAGGGTCAAGTTCCTGAGTCAATCCATCCAACATCTCTTTCAAGATCTTGATGACATCCCCATGTGTAGGCACCTTGATAGGAGGTGCCCAGACAATCACACCTTCAACAATGGAAGTGGTGCCCTTGAAGAGACTATGGAGCTTTTCCATGCCCTCAAGAAAAGGAGGGACTGCAAAGTATGGGGTGATGAAAGCCTTCATCATGTCCCATGACAGTGTTGCCTTATCCATGGCTACCTGGTGGTATTCCATTGCATGGCCACCAAGCTTAGCCCAAGCAGGGACATTTGCATTAGTAAATTCATCAACATGCTGATGGTTTTGCCAAACCTTTTTCATATGTGCTTGCTGTGCCTGCAACCCAATGCGCAATCGTTCTGCGATGGATACATCTGGTGAGACAGGTGTGGATGTGGAAGTAGGAGAGCCCATTCAGTGAACTCACCCGTCTCAGACGGCCAGCCGA
>PVYJ01004779.1:0-28003 GCA_002995095.1 Rhizopogon sp. AM-2018a | reverse complement strand
TTTTTGGGGGGGATCGCGAACCGGGACTTACACTCACGAAAAGATAGAAGAGAACATGATTGAGGTTTGAGTGTCACTATTTGAAACGCACGTAAGAAAATATGTCAGAGTTCGGAACTTCTTGACACACTGCGCGGCCTATAGGCTATAGCGTCCCAGCCGCTCAATTTGAACTTCACAGCGACATTCCAGTGAATGTGCATCAGGCGCCTGTTTAGAACGTCCGAGATATATTGATTCGTGTTGCCACCGTCAGATACGAGCGCGGCTGCACGCCGATACTTATGCCAAGTACTACTCATGATCAATTTGTACGGTGAATCGATATGCCACCAGGTTCCACATGTCCAACTGTACGCTGTCTAGCCAAATACTGCAGATTATCTTCAAGTTCTTTGAAATAAAAACTGTACGAAGAAAGAATACATCTATGACCGTGCCGATCACGAGTCACAACTACCCTGCCATTCGCGTTAGTTGAAGTATATGCATGGCTGGACCGTCAGGATTATTACATTGCAGGTGATCTCGATGACCAATTATCTTGAATGACTCTAACACTATACAGCACAAACATCGAATCTCAGGCTGGAGCTGTAAGGATGGACTCAAAATCATTTCATTTATCGATTTATGAATGCTGGATATAAGCTACGGAAACAAAGGGATGCACGGTATTATAATCGCTACACTGGTGACTGAAGGTGATACAAGTAAACTCAGCCCATTGCGAATGATGATCAAAAATGACAAATGCGGTGGATGCAGCACTCGCAGGTGCGGGTATGCCCAGCGCTTGCGAAAGGGAGTGCTGGAGCTCTAAGGCGATGCAGAAGGTTTTCAGCCACGAATGGAGGTTGTCGTTGTTGTTGTGCCATTCTGACCAGGGGCAGCAACAGTGAACTAATACATTTGTTAGATGGGGTGAAGCTACACATAAAATGCAACTTACGTAGATCTGATCATCCAGTGTTCCGTGCTGCGCCACAGCGACGAGGACAGGTTGATGGTTCATCGCAGTGACAATGGTAGACATCTTGTATGTGCCCGCAGGAAGACCGCCGGTGACGTTGGCGTAAAGTTGACCCTTTGCATCTGCCTTGTCGTTTAAGCCAACGAAGAACGCAAACTTGTTAGGGTTGGTGGGTGTAGTCTGTGTGAGTGAGTCGAGAGCCTCGATAACGATGTGAGAATGACCCTGAATCTGCCCTGAAGTGGAGTCGAGTGATTGGGGAGCGGCGAAGTAATTGGTGTCCGGATTAACAAAGAACCCAGTTGCGAGTCCCTTGATCGCCAGCGTCACCTGGAAGGTGGTGTTTGCTGGAACAACAGCTAAGTTGTTGGGACTGACAAACTTCGCGCTTGGCATATTGGTGGTGGAAGGGATGGCACCCATGGGAGCAGGGTTGCAGGAGCCTGTCTTAATCTGCTGGCCATTTGTAATGGGGAGGTTGGGCAACGTGGCACAGAAGTTGATGAAGTTGTTGGTGGATTTCAAAGAAGCAACTTCCCCCGCCTTGGAGGTGTTTGTGTTGAGACCGGTTTGAGCAAAATTAGGAGCGACGAGGCTTGAAAGCAGCGTGAGGGAAGTCTGATCACTTGAGTTAGAACTCGATCCAGTGCTTGTAGACGAGCGGGATGAGACGCTGAAGCTCGAGGGGCTGCCTGTCGGGGTGACATTGGATGGGCCGCCTGTTGTGGTTGTCCCGTTGGCAGTGGCGCCAGTGGCCGCGATACGAGAGTTCAGATCTTGTTGAGTCGTGCAAGTGATGCTGGTCCCAGCCGAATTAACCAGAGGAAGCGCAGCACAACTAAGACGATTCAGTATCGCAAAGTCGCCATTGGAACATACGCAGGGCTTACATTAAACCTGATCCGCACGAGGTGAGGACATACTGCCCGTTGACACATTGAGCAAATTGGCTGTTAACGCAGGCGTTGCCAGATGTGCAGGGCGAGGATGGCGTCAGCGATTGAAACTGATTACTAAATGCCGGAGCGGTTAGATAGATAGGATGCTTTGAAGCCAACGCGACCTACTTCAAATTGATCGCGTCGATACCATTCTGCAACACAAAACTTCCCCCGCGGCGCTTGAGGCTTGGGAGAGCAGCAGCGAAGGAAGAGAAACGGAGAATTGTGAATACAGAAATCTTCATTGCGTAGATGTAATTAAGAGCGACGAGAATGTCGAAGACCAGCTTGTGAGTGATGGCAGTCAATGCCCTAAGTTGGGAACAAAGAGGGTGGTTGAAGGAAGGTAAGAGACACAAGTCTACGTCGTCAACGACGGTGTCAGGTAGCGTAATGCGCACTGCGAGGAGGAACCATGCCTTATGGCACTGGTAGTCTTTATACTCGCACCTACTTAGTGGGAAAATAGCGGAAACAATGAAACGATTTACAATGGGAATACCCATAGTTCCTCCTCCTCTCCACAATAGGGATTATGATGCGATCTGACGGGAATGCGTCGTATGCATCCATTGCCGTGGCATCGTCGTCGTTGTTGTCCACACAAAGCATACAATCTTATTGTTTCGCCGTCACGGTTAACTACTACCAAATATGGGACGTCCGGGTCATGGTTATTAGTTGATCTTATCTTATCACCGCATTTGCTGCACCACTGAGTATATCTCATTTTTTAAGTCTTGACGGCCATGACGCAGCCGCAGGAGGTTCTGACAGTTGATGCTGTACGTGCTTACCGCTCTTGTTAATGGGAAGATATATACAGCGTACGTTAACCTCTCGTAGATCCTTTTCGACCTGGATGGGTAGCTGAATCTATCATTTTGATCTGCCATAGCTGATTGTTTAATCCAGGACCCTCATAGATTCCACTCCTGGAGTCATCTCAGCCTGGAAAATATTTGCGGAGGAATACAGACTTGGACCGCACCTGCCGATCGTGCAGAGAACTCATGGACGGAGACTAACCGATACCCTGAAGGACGAGACAATATGTAATATCCAAGATACACAACTTTTGGGTGTAAGCAACCATTGCTCCATATTTACTTGTGACACACCGCGCCGATTATGCAGAGCGAAATTATGCGCTTCGAGGACCTGGTGATCGAAGGTAACCCGATAGCCCTCGAAGGAGCAGTGGAGTTTTTGACTCAGGTAATTCTTTCAAAGCTGCACATCTTGCATAATCGATTCACCGCATCACCCAAAGCTCGATACCCACGAAGTCATGCGCACTAGGTGGACAATTGTCACATCAGGTAGCGTACCGATCTAGCTTTGTTAACGGTGCACCGGAGTTCCTCGTACCGATAGCCTCGAGGTACTACGCGACCCAATGTATACCAAAATGCAAAATTCCGGTCCCAACATTAGGATTTGTGACGGCGGATGATGTCACTGAAGGCAAGCCAAAGCCCACACCATATCTTGAGGGCGCAAAGAGACTTGGAATTGATGCGACCAAGTGTTAGTCAGTTTGATACCCGTTCCTTCGCGGTACCTGATCCCCCACAGGTCTTGTCATCGAGGATGCACCATCTGGAATCCAATCAGGGAATAGCGCTGGTGCAAAGACGCTTGCAGTGTGTACCTCTCATAACCGCGAAGATTTCGAGAATTGTATGGAGGAAATAAAGCGCCCGACTTACATTGTTGACGACCTTACTCGGTGAGTTGCGAGGTAATCGGCAGTGATTACCACTCATGAAAGGACCCGTACACAGTGTACGCGTGAATTGGGTCAAAGAGAATGATATTGGCAAAATTCAGCTCACCATTGATACGCGGAAAGGATCAGATGCATCGGTAATGTTGTGAGACAAAATATTCGGTAGATGAATCGGATATGTCAATGAGATTGTTTGAATGCATACTGGCCCTCAATATTCACTGTAGAGGTCGCCTGCATTGAGGTACCGAGGACTTAACGGTCAATGGTATCCGGGGTCTATGTGTAGCCCTGTTTTGGGTGATGTGGGGAACAGGAGCAAGATATTATAAACTCTGACCTGTCAACTTGTCAAGTGCTATCATGGCTGCTCAATCCTCAGACTCGTTTTCTACCCCCAGGCCATCCATTTCTGAGCCGTTCTTGCAACTTGGTCCAAGTCCGCTATTTGAACATCATCTTAAGGTCTTGACGGACTCATATCTGAGTTTCTTCCAAGAGAGGTGCGCCAACTCAACTCGCCACCAATACACCTAACTGTAATATCATTTTCGCAGAAAACGTGTAGAAGAAGTCTAGTGAGCAATTCTACTGTTTAACCAAAACACGCTTTGATGCGCGTTTCAGTGTCGAATCTTTGCTTAGACTCCACCGTAAGGTGAAATCCATCGACAACTTTCTAGACGATCGGACGGAGCTCAGCAGTGCAAGGAGAGCATGGAACGAGGTCCGTGATAACGTCGAGAGGGGTTGGTTCTACTCCAGTTTCAGTTCTGTGGTCTCTTATATAGTGATGCAGAAGCGCAGACTAGACAAGCATTTCTTGCAACACTTACGGTAGATGTTGTTAATGCTTTGACATCACTCAAGGTACGTCTACCCCCTTCTTCAGCTTCCCGTCAAGTCTGTAATATCCAGATGCTAGGAGACGCAGGAGCGTACGCGCAAACGCATCAAAGAGGATTTGAAAGAGTCTGGCGCTGCCTACACCGACTATGCCGAGAATACGCTACCAAAGCTGAAACGCACTTACTTGAAGAAATGCCAAGAGGTCGAAGTCAGTACTGAAGTAGTTGATCTCGCAGTCACTCATAGGATGTTTGAAGGACCACAAAGCGGCTGCAGCTGCCACACCCCCGCTCATGACATCTACTACGCCTTATCCAGAGCAAAGTGGAACGCCTTTGAGCAGTTCGCGCTCTAACCCCAGTCTAGTGTCCCGACCTGTTGTCACTGCTCCCCAACCGTTACGCCCCCTTGATCGACGACCATCTGGGAGCGCACCTGTACCGCGACATCGCTCGCCCTCTACATCGGGCACATTTTCTGATATTGCTCAACACGGTATGGCATGTTTGATTCCAACTATGCTCAACTAAGTGCCTATCAGGGAAGAAACAGTTGAATCAACTCATAACATTCTTAGATAAAAGCGGTACTGTCAAGGAGAGCTTAGGTGTACGCTCAGAAAATAGCGCGCTTCGTGCTGTCCGTGCGAAACGAGAAGCTGACGAGGCTGGTAGGTGGCGTATCGGTCTGCGTAAGCCGTGCGATTGATTTTTAAGCTCAGATAAGGAATACAGAAAAGGCGTACATTGGTTGGAGACCCTCAGACTCAGGCGCACCAGGATTCTGACAAGTGGTTATAAGGTAATCCGTTCAGCATTCTGGTCATTCACTGGTATCTGAGTCTTAGGGACTATTCAGAGCCTGGAGACTTTCGTCTATGAATATTCGACCACAGTCAAGAGCGTTCTGGAGAAATACCTCGATAACATGATGTGGGTACATTGATTCTATTGCTTGCATTCGCAGTTCTGAGCGCGTCGGTAGTGCAACTACTACTACTCAGACGCAGTTATCATCACATGCACGTTCCGTAGTCGACAAGATCTCCCCAGAAAAAGATGTATCACTAGTCACGACTCATTTTCCTCGCTCCCTGGCATCGGCAATAGCCAAACCGATACTATATTACAACTATAATGTTGGCGAATGCAACGACCTTATCTTCGGCTTTAGTCTAGTGGATTATGCCACTGCTCGGGGTCTTGGAGAAAGCGATATTCCAAAAATTGTGCGTATTTGTATACAAGAAGTAGATCAGAGAGGGTTAGATGCAGAAGGCATCTATAGAGTGAGCTCTTTGAATTACTCTTTTGTCGGGTGCTGATCATCCGTGCAAGGTGTCTGGCAGGCACGCTATTGTACAAGATGTAAGTCGGTTCGATTTTTGCACATTTCATGCCTCTGATAAAAATGCTCCACAGTTACAACACAAAATTGAGCGGAATGAAGTGAATTTCAAGTTTAACGCTCTTACCGACGATATTTATGCTGTATCCTCACTATTGAAGGTATTGATTTTTCAGATGACTATGTGCTATAACGGCGTTGACGTGTTATGGCCAGTTGTATTTGCGTGAGCTTCCAGAACCATTGTTTAGATATCCACTGCAGGATCGTTTAGAGCATTCGGAGGATCGAGGCAAGCAGTCGAGAGTGTATCGCATTCCGAAAATTATTTGACCTTGGTTTTTAGTGGAACACCAGTCGAATCGCTTCGCACTACTACGGTCGAAGATACGGCGGTTACCTCCCGTTCACCGTGCGACTCTACGCGCACTGATTGAACATCTAGCTCGTGTGGCATCCAATGCGGATAAGAACAAGATGGACGCCAAAAATCTGGCGATTGTGTTTGGCGCCGTTATCTTTGGTGAAGATGAAATCCCGAAGGGCGCGGACCTTATGAGTGTCCAGTCATGGAAGGTCGGTCCTTCTTTATTCTGGAATTGCCTGAGCTAATACTTCTACACTCAGGATACACTGATGGAGGACATGGTCAGCAATGCTCGGGAAATTTTCGAAGACCCTCCAACCAGTAGCTCTCCCCCTCTACCTGCCGCACCACCCGGCGAACCCGCGCCTTTCTACTCATATGGTTCCTCACACACGAAGTTTGGCAGTGTCCCTCCGCGACCTCAGTCTCCAAGACACGCAGAGGACTTCACTCCTCGCCTCCCTTCTCGACCGACAGGCAGCATACATCCTTCGCTCCGTGCGAACCCCACCTCGCCGATACGCGCCAACATGGATATTCCTCCATTGCCATCAACTGTTGAGAGCATGGACGATGGGTCATTCCCGTCGCCCACCGGCTCTACGTCCGAGAGTACAGAATCGGAGATATCACCGCCCCCATCCCCTTCACTGCCGTTGCCTCGCATCTCCCCTTCGGGGGACGAGATGAGTGAACCAGCACATTAGCTTCCTTCCTATACTAGATCTCGAGCCTCAAGATGAAAATTTTTATTAGAACATTTTATCGCTTAGGGTAATTGTGCTTTCTTCTCTGTGGATACCATAATGAAATACAAGTTAACGAAAGCAAAATTCGAACGGTCTCGACGCGGTCTGAAACTATTCAATTGTAGAACATATGAGCAAAAGCGACGTGAGGACACTGGTCATTTTTCAATCCATCGCGTGATGATGCAAGCGGAACAACCGCAAACTCTCCTCTTCCTCGGCCATCCTGTTGCCGGGAGTCTCTATCATCTGCGATCTGCCAAAATCTATCAGCCGGAAACTCTTGTGCTGGCTATGCGGCCGCTCGATTGGCCACTCCGTTGGTCTGCCTTGCTGCCACAGGATGTTCCGCTCTGCGAATGAGGCATGCAACCACCCCGCATGATGAAAGCGGAAGAGAAGCGATGCACACTCTTGCCTGTCGTCTTTGTTCAGGTCTGCTGGGATTATCTGGGCGCCACAATGCTCCAGGATTAATAACGGACTCAGATAATCAGGACGACTGGTGCCGTCAGTTGGATCATCAGGTGTGTAATACCCGTAGAACTGCGGGCAAAGCGCCCCGACGGGAACAGGATTGTGCAGAGGAGGCATGACGTTGTATCCGTTCCAGTGTTCATAGAAGTGGCTGGGGAACAGTTGATAGTTTTTCGCCTCCCGCTCGAGGTGCGCGTCGTGTTCGATCGAGAGTTTTACAGCAACACCGACTGTTGCGGTGCGTGGAACAGGACCCGAGGACCGCATACTTCCGTGTATGCATTTTGGCCCCCAGGGGTCTTGCCACTTCACGGTAGTGTAGATGCGGACAGCGGGCCCAGTGTAAGCTGCGACGCGGATGATCCTGGGAGGTCGAACGGTGAATATTTCTTCCTCGCTCTGTTCTTCGTCCGCTTTTTCTTCATCCTCATTATCCTGCTCGAGTATCTCTTTTCCTTTCCCCTTGCTTTCCCCTGGGGCACATTCCTCCTCGCTCGCTTTCATAGAGTCTCCCTTGTCTCCAGGCTCCACATCTTGCACTTCTACGACATCCATTTCGACGTCGGCTTCGGTACCTCCTGTTTCCATAGCGTGACTAGTTGTATCCGCATCCGAGGCGACTGCCGGTTCGACGTCGCTACCATCGGTGGTCTTTCCATCACTCGTGTTGAGCGGGCCCACTGAAGGTAGATCATTTGCATCGATAAACGAAACAGTCTCATGTGGAAACGAGTGCTCCTTGATGGTAACGTGGCCAATTGGTCGTTTCGGACTGGCGTGCGAGGGCTCTGGTCCAGAGGAGACGTCTACGCCGCCCTCCGGCGCTTCTTCAGGTTTCTTCGTCAAGCCTTTTAGGAGTTCTTCCCATTTCCCCTGGTCCTTCAAGGCCTGGAGCTGCTTACGGGCGTCCTCCTCGATGCAAACTTTGCACAGTCGAGGTTCGCAAAAAAGGTCACGCGGAAGCTCCCACTCCGCAAAATACACAAATGAATGATTGCCTTTGCCCATTGGGGGAGGTGCGATGTAAAGATGAGCTTCTTCCACTTGCGTGTGCTTCCTGGCTCGCTGAGGGAGCACAACTTCGATCATTGGCTCGTTCGTCGGTCCCTCTTTTGCAGCAGGGAATATGCGCATCACTTTTTCACCTGTTACTGCTTCGTCTTCCGCCAATTCCGCCGCCTTCCGTGCCGCCAACGCAGTTTGCTTGCCTTCGTCTGAGAGGGAGAGGGAGTAAGTTCGGATGATATCTCGCCCTTCGGTAACTTTGGTAAGCCATGAAGTATCGATATCGCTATCGCCCTCATCGCCATCGCCCTCATCGATATCGCTATCGTCCTCATCAATGGACAAGCGGTTCCAAGGGTCATGAACGTGTAATTTTTTGGGGAGGAGGTGCAAAGGAATTCGCTGTTGGAGGATTGGTGGATGATCGTCATTTGAACAAGGGATGAAAGGCCATGGGGAGGGATAATAGGCAGGATTGAAGGGCGAGTCGTCGTCTGGTGCAGATGCTAGAGGCTCATATGTCGGTTGATCTGTGCTTTTCTCTGATGACTTTTCGCCTGCTTCATCCACTTGAATGGGCTCTTCGAGCTGCGTATTGGCAGTCACAGCTGTCTCCGCACGATAGTTAGCTACTGGCACTGCTTGCTCTCTCTCAGTACCACCACCCTGGTCGTGGACTGAGGGAGCGTAATCTTCTTCGGCCTCGGCTTCTGCACTCTGTGGGGTGCCTTGACTTGGAAATACGCTTGTTTTCCCCTCCGCCTTCTCTCTCACCTCTTTCCGACTGGAAAACCGATCATACATGCCCAGAGCAACGCGCAGATCACGACAACTTATCAGTTCCCCCATGTCGGCTACTGGTATCTCCTTGGGATCCTCCTCTTGATCAGCCCAAGCGAGCTCATCCTGTGCTGTAATTTCACCAGCCTGGCGCATCCATTTCGCAAGTCTGCTTCCCGTGGAAGTGGTGACGTAGTGTATTAAATTTGGTATGCGATTAACGTGGTAGAAGTCGTAGAGCGTCGCACCCCACAAATCATGTCCATTGCCAGCCTCCTTGCCCCGCAATGGAGATGGCAGCATGTCCTTTCCGTTCGGATCGCGAGGCCAGACGCGAAATATGACGCGACTCTGGCCCTCGGATTGCGCTTGTATAGACTTTGGAAGTTTATGTGGATCGAACGTGGACAAATCAACAGCGACTCGCTCGGTACCTCGATCTGAGTCATCGCTGCGACAAGATCGAGCTGCGGCGTACGATAGCGTGAATTATAGCGACATACCGCTTTTTATCTTTTGATTTCTTCTGTGATGGGCCAGTAGATTCCGACCCTACAGCCTCGGCGACGCGCGCCTTTGCTTTCTGAGTGTTTAAGAACCCCCGCTTCATGGTGGTATAAGAAAGGTGTCACAATTCTGCGGCACTAGGAGGAGTGCTCGAGCCACGAGGTTGCAACCTACGTAAGTAGTACTCTATTGGATGTATGTAATGAGGGGTTAGATGGCAGTGGCTTTTGTAAATTACACAAATCAGGAATTAGCTAGAAATTATACCACTTTTACATTCCAAATTTCAATCCAGCTCTACGCCGCTGCTACAATGTGAAGCGAGCAGCTATCCGAGCTTCTCAACCTGCAAGATATCCTCAGTTGTTGCGGCTTCTCTGAAAGCGCTTAATATCGGGTTTTGAGGCTATGGAGAGAGACAGGTGACGTCGTCAGCCATCCGACAGGTGTCCGTGGTTGTGCACATCACTTGGACAGCGAAAATCTTGAATACCTCCTAAAACTTGTCTGTGATAACTGAGAGCAAAATGGTTGGGTCGCCCTACACTGCTACTGTGGTTGTTAGCTAGGGAGTTGTCCGCGTTCGTTGTGTACATCCTTATTGAATATATAGATACATGTTTTCACCCCTACAGACCCAGGAAAATATGCAGCTAGATGTTATACAGAGATATCAGTTGATGAGTAATATTGCTCAATTGCCCAGTCCATATCCATTTCCTCTTCTTGATCTCGCTGGGCTTGCCAGGAAGCCTGCCAATCTATTACTCGTGGGTGAGCTAAGACTCTGAAAGAACGTCGTCACGTCAGTCGATATATACGCCCTATGAAAAGCACCAACACCCACCTTGAAGGATCAAAACCAATGACCTCCAGCCCTTCCAGACTTGTGGCTCTCGAGAGGGCAACGTAGGCTTGCAAAGGCAAATCAGCTTCGAATGTATATTCAAAGTGGGGTTCGGTCGTTCACCTTGTCCCTTCTCAAATATCCGCTGTAGGTCAACTTTCACTCGAGTCATAGTTTGACCCTGAGCCTTGTGAATGGACATGGCCCAAGCAAGTACGAGGGGCACCTGTACGCGTTGCGCTTCGACGTTGCCTTTGAAGCCCTCGACGGTAAACGATAACGGTGCACAGAGAAGGTGAACGTCGTTCGTGAATCTGACGAGCGGAAACCGTTCATGCTTCGTGAATTCTTGCCGATCAAGAGCCATTAGGCCTTTGTACTTGTCTTCATCATCAACACTAGGAGGTAAGGTTGGAAGAAAGTCGCCATTCTGCGAACGTTGAGCTGGGGTGTCAAGATTGGCAATCTCGATAAGGCATTGCGTTGCTTCGTGTGTGGTCATGAAGTCAACCACTTTTCCAAGTGAACCATTCACCAGTTTGCCTTGCAAAAGGTTCTTTGGAGGGTATGGTCAGATTCAACCATTATGATGTTCTTTCCAGAGCGCTTACCCTAAGAAGCATCACTTGTGCGCCAACCTGAATGTGTAACAAACTGGGAACCACGATAACGCATACAGCAAATCGCAGCTTACCTTCAGAGTTATGACTTTCGGAACAACGAGCCTATCGAGTAGCTGCTCTGCAACAGCGATCGGTATTCGATTTTCATGCATATCAAAGCCTCTAGAGTCCATAGCAGAGTAGGTTACTTGTTCTCCTGACAAGACGTCCAGATGTGTTTTGTTGCAGGACTCGACCTGGCTCTTGAGAGGAAACCTATGAACATCGATGATTACTGATACGTTACAGAGAACAGGAGAGAAACCACACAATTGAGTCGGACTTATGCCGTCGGAATAATCGACGACACGTTTCAGCTTCATAAATTCTTGGATATGCCAGTCGAGGAGTTTCCCCGACCTCGTCGCAGAGAGCATGTCAACGAACTCTACTTGTCTGTAAGATGTCGGGAACAGCATTGTATGTCAAACACTCACTGTTGTCCTTTTGGCGGAAAACTTTGGTCAAGGAAACCGGCTCGTCAATGCATCGAGACCAAGACAACGCATCAAAAGCAAAGGTGGACGGTATTATAGTCGTGGAATCTTGGTCGGGAACAGGTGGAAGCTGAAAGAAATCACCAGACAAAACAAGCTATCCATCTTGTCAACGACTAGAAAACAGGACACAGAAAAGAATGGCGATTAATGACCTGTATTCCTCCAAAAGGTTCGTTGTTTTCCCGGATTATTTGCCCTATCTCTTCCTAGCAAAAAAGTCAGCGATATGAAAGACGAATTGCAGGTCTTAAATCGTACGAGCTTGTCAAATAAGCGCCCATCCAGCATCGAAACTATCCGAGCGTTAGTACATGTGTCTGATACTCTATAGGTAAACGTACTTTCATCAATTACAAGGGCACAAGTGCTTTGCCATCGTTTTATCGCAGCCCGTGACAGTCTCTTTACCAGCTTTTGGACCTCTTCCTTTCCCAACCGTATTCCTGCCCAAGAATGAATGGTTGAACCACCAATGTTCACACCTGCTATGCCCGTGGGTGCGGTGATAGCAATCTCCCCACCAAACTTAGCTCGTAGCACGTCTATTATTGCTCTCAGAAGAACAGACTTTCCGGTTCCTGACGAAATAATACATCCACTTATCTTTATGAACGTCAGAAGTCGTGCGAGCTTACCGGCTGGACCCGTGAAAAAAATATTCTTGCCATTCTGAACAAGTTGAAGAACTTGTTTCTGCTCTTCAGAAAGTTCGACTGCTGGCTGCGGGAGAAGCGGCGGGGGAAGCGGCGGGAGAAGTTCAGGTTCTCGGGGCACGTTATATTGCGCCAAAGGGATATAAGGAGGGGGAGGCGTAAGCCTGTCCCCGTTTGGTCTTGCATGTAATCTGTTTAGGGGTGATTCATATTCGAACCAGCGACGACCTGGTTGAGGTTCTGGATAAAGTCTCGCCCCCGTTTGATAAGAAATAGTCGTGCTTGTACTAGAGCCAGAGGCCAAGGTGGACCCTTGATGACTATCAGAGCTCACTTCCCACACCATTGTCGCTGTTCATCGCAGGATGTTATCGAATTACTATGTAGTCCTGGAACTAAGAATCTGCACGTACTAGTCGTCTGACTTGTGACAGATGCAGCAGGCATGGGTACGCCTGTGAGCCAAGCTTCTGCCTCCCTGTAGGTATCGAAACCCTTCCCGCTAGAACCACTAAGACCACAGATCTTAAACAGTCAATGGACAACCACGAGACAGTGGTGGCATACTTACCGCCATCTGGAACTATTGCCGCGCGTTAATACTCGATTGTAACATGCCAATCATACGAGAACGTACATCATGGTAGTTCGAATATATTTTTGGGCCTTCGCGGCCAATGCGCACGGCGTAGTACCGTACCGGCATGGCGCTACGCAGACTTTTGAGGTTTTCGCAAAATGGGGAACGACTGAGACGCTGAGCCTGGGCTTGAGGGAAATCTATTAGCCTGCTGGTTACAACGTGCACGAGACGCGTCCCTGCAGTCACATCACATGATATACTAGTCAACTATAAATATCATCCCTTCAGCCTAGCGCTATGAAAGTTGTCGATTTCGCTTGTCCCCAACTGTACGTGTAAACATACTATTAATCATTCTACATCCTACTTTGCCTTTTAGGCTAGCCACAGAAGTGGTATGAAAAGGAGACTGCAAAACTCTATAGTATACTCACTTTAAACTACCAATAACTTGAATGGACAGAATTTAAAGGCCAGGAGAAAGATTTCGCAGGCTAAGCGCTGCACCAAAATAGTATTTGCCTATTTCAACGGCGTGCGCGAGCCACTAGGTTGAAGGCTTGCCTACTGGTCACGCGTCTGATGGTGGCAAAAGGATGACGATGAACACTGGAACACTTCTTGCGGCGTGAGTACATGCATTAAACAAATTAAGTCCAGTACGCTTCCCGAGTTTCCTCTCTGTCCATGTCCTCCGACATATCATCCACGTATATCTGGTCGATGAGCGCTTCACGATCCATATCATCATGCCAGTCCAATACACGAGGGTGCACCATTACTCTTGCAACCGCAACGAGAAGGCTAAATCAATCGTGAAAAAGCACATCTTGAACGAGAGGCTTACTTATTGGGATGAAAGTTTAATACTTCCAAGGTGCTCATGTTGGTAGCACGGGAAAGGGCAACGTACGCTGAGAAGGCGGCATTGAACAGTTGGTAATAAGCAGTGTTAAAAACCTACCTTGGCCTTTCTCAAATATTCGCCCAAGATCCACTTTCACCCTTTCAAGAGTTTGTCCTTGAGACTTGTGAACGCTCAGCGCCCAAGCTAGTATCAGAGGAATCTGATTTC
Organism: Rhizopogon sp. AM-2018a; assembly: GCA_002995095.1. Taxonomy (NCBI): domain Eukaryota; kingdom Fungi; phylum Basidiomycota; class Agaricomycetes; order Boletales; family Rhizopogonaceae; genus Rhizopogon; species Rhizopogon sp. AM-2018a. Next base: position 13,956 of record PVYJ01004779.1, on the reverse strand, counting down.
GTTCATTTATCAATTTTAAGTGAAATGCGGGCCGCTCACCTGTCGTCTTTTTGCCTCAACACCGCCATCCGCGTTATTGACCGTGAAGTCAGTCGGTATACAGAGTAGTTCTCGGCCACATGTAAATCGAACAACAGGCCACTGCGAGTTGTCGTAGTTCGCAGGAATTTCGGATCCCGTGGAAAGTCCACCTTTAAGACCTTCTTCAGTGGCAAATTGAGTAGCGGATTGCATGGCCTCTTGAGAAGTGCTAAACCTGACCACTTGACCCACAGAGCCATTCACCAGCTCGCCCTGTACCATGTTCTAGCTCTGTGTTCAATTAAGGGGTTCGCGTCTGGGAGCATCTCGCGTTACCTTGATCAGCATGACTTGCGCGCCAACCTACAATGTGTAAGATAATGTGGCACAAACAAAAGGAGCAATACCACCTTTAGATAGACGGCTTGTTGCGCCACAAGTCTTTCCAGCAAGCGCTTCATGCTTTCGAGTGAAACAAGATTGTCATTTGAATCACGTCCGGGAGTGTCGGTCGCTTCGTATCTAATCCCGTCCCCGGGCAGTGAATTAAGCTTGGTTTGGTTTGCTCGATCAACCTCCACACGAGTGGGGTACCTGATGCTTTCTCAGTAGAAACAACACAGCATACGATCATTCCATACAGTTGTGTCGGCCCGATACCATCGCTATACTTGACAGGTCGCGAAAGACTTCCGAAAGCTTGGATAGAGTCTGTACCCAACTTCCCAAAACGCATCGCATTGAGCATGTCGACGAATTCTAAGGTCATGTAGGCGCGTGAGGTGGAATGATAAGTGTCGCTCACTTTGCTCTTTTTGTCGAAAAACTCGCGTCAGAACTATAGGCCGCTTGATGCAACGATTCCAGCTTTCTGCCTCGAATGCGAACGTCGATGCTATTTGGACCCCGTCCTTACCTCGATCGGGTACTGGAGGAAGCTGACAAAAGTCCCCCGAAAGTACCAGCTATTGGACACAAACACATCAGAAAAGTCAGAAGTGAAGAATAAATAATCGAGCTTGTACTTGAATGCCACCAAATGGTTTGTCTGATCGCCTTACGATGCGAGCAATGGCTTCCTGTGATGTAGCATCAGTAGTGCGAGGTTGTGACGTTCTAGCGGCATCATACAAGTTTATCAAAAAGCTTGCCGTCGATCATGGATACTGTGCATTGAGTAATTAGCATTCTCATGAGACCATATTCGAAATAAAAAAGTATGGCACAAACCTTCATCTATCACGAGAGTGTCCACACTTTGCCACCTTGCCCTGACCTTTTCAAACTTAGGCTGACCAAGAAATTTACCACCGAGTCTCTTTGCGTCTTCTTGACCCAGCCCGATTCCCGCCCATGAGTGCACAGTGGCTCCGCCAATATTAACAGATGCTATTCCCGTTGACGCCGTGATAGCAAGACCTTGGTGACCCCGTCCACCACGTACTCGTATTATTTCACGCAAGAGTACAGATTTACCGGTTCCTAGACAGTAATCAATGTTCATGGAAACCAATTGATTTGAATTACGCACCCGCAGACCCAGTAAAGAATATATTCTCACCGCACTCAACCCTTCGAAGTACCCCCTTTTGCTCGTCTGAGAGGGTAATATCTGCTGAGGGAGGTGCAGGTGTCTCGATAGGAGTCCAATCCATTCCAGGAGAAGTTGGCTGTTGCTGCAATGTCTTTGTATGTTGGGATCTCGCCACTCCTTGTTCTATGCGTGATGAGACACTGGGTGCACTAGGTAATATACTTGAAGATGGTATTGGGGCTTCTGGGGTCAGCGGAGTGGCGACTGCGGCGCTCAAATACTCACTTGCTCTGGGTAATGCCAGCCATTGTTCAGCCTCAATGCGAGATCGGAAGCTTTTGTGAACGGCACCGGGCCAGCGCGAGACCTGATGTAGTATTTTTAGACTGGCGTTCATAAGGCGGTGGAACACACTGGCTCACGTTGGCGTCGCACTGAAATGGACGTTGAGTGGGCTCCCGAGCTTCTGAAAAGAAAACTCACATCGGCCCAAGTATCGTAGATTTTTGGTCCTTCGCGACCAATGCTTACAGCATAATATTTGTTTCTTGCTGCCTTCGGCATCGGTGACTATGATATTGTAGCGTGAAGGCGTGGTTCAGAACTTCATGAGTGGACAGGAGCAGTGCGCGGTCTGTCACGCGTCTGTCACGTCAATACCACCACGTGATATTACAAATACACAAGTGTCAATTGTTCCGCATGTAAGTAAAATCAATACATAGAAAATATGCCTAAGGGATAATGCTCTCCTGGAATATTTATACAACCTCCACAAAGTTGGCCGGAAATATACCCTCTTTGCCACGAGCCTTCCCAGTCCACCTAACTCAGGTCATGTATCTATTGATACGGGAGTAGGTTGAAAAACTCACCAGTCATCAATACTATCACTCTTCTTTGTGATAATAATTACGTCCCCTTTAGAGAAAGAAAGGTCGCCAGCCTACATACCATCCGGTGAGTACTTTATTATCATGAAAGAACCCTATTTCGCACTTCAACCGCGTGGAAATCGTAGAGTGCAATTGCACGACCGACTCCCTCTCCAAGAGCTAGAGGCGAAGTCAAGTCTGCTTTAGGTTTTATAAATGGTCCGCGAGGACTCGTATTAATGTCTGATTCAAAGAAATTGTCATCTGGTGGTGGGGTCGAAGAGAAGGGGTTGGTATAATCAGCCGAGGAATACCGATTGGAAGGCTGATATGTCAATGGCATGCTCATTGTGCGCGAATGAGCAACATTTTTATCGCTTAAGCTCGACTGTGCAGAGCTAAATGGCGGCAGAGAATTAAATGGTGATGCTGGGTCGAATTGATCTTTTGTGCTCGCAGAGACACTGTTGAAAGATCGGTGCCGACTTTGCAAAGGAGGCGCAAGGTCGGATTCGAACTTCGTATCGAAACCAGACCCTGACCGGGCGCGGAGGTCATAGTCATCCCGCAGAGTGGAGCTATCATCGACGTCCTCTGATTCCTGGCCACCAAAATACGATCCTGAATTTTTTCGCCTTCCCCAGTGTCCTGGGGGGAAGTCGATTCCTTTCTTCTTCTTGGACAAGAAGGATGGAGTACTTCCTTCACCCTTTGGGCTCGCAAAGACGTAACCAGATTGTTGGTCCCTTTCTCTGTCATCAATCCACTTCCGAGTGCCTGGCAAACCGGTACATGATTCGAGTGTTTTCACCAGAGATGAAGCCCACTCCGGACAAGGGATTGCTCCGCTTAGAAGGATTTTCGCAGTCACGTCCTGTTTGTATGCCAACGCATTTGCGTCTTGACGCTCAACGATGACAGACCCTTCTATGGAGACTCCACCAAATAAGCCCCGCGTTTTAGAATAACTGTACCTAAATTATCCGATGATGTTATTCTTGTGTGTCGTTAGTAGTAGACAGGAGCTTACATGGCAGCAACTTTGCCGCTTGAATTAAGGGATCCGATCGCTTCGCCGTTCCGCCCGAGGGGACCCACCGCAACACTCATGTTGCCTCCCAACGTGAGGGAGCCAGCAGACATGAAGGATTTCTAGGTTACATGAGCGATTATTAGTACACGATTGAAATAAAGCTAGACATACAACAGCCTACAAGGATATGTCAGCGAGGAGGCCTGGGTTCGGGAAACAAGCAGACCGACCGAAGTCGAGTTAAGGACAATCAAGAAATCCGTCATCTCTGCGCCAACCTGTCCACCAAGCCCTAAGCCAGCCGAGCCTATGGCACTCGGAGCAGACCATGCTGATAATGATCCGTCAGCCGTACTAATACATACGTAATGATCGAAGTGCTTACATCCATCATCAAGCTTCGCTATGACAAGCCCCGTTCCCGCCCTTGCCGAAAAGACGAAGCCTGCTTTGAAGACAGTGAAGATGGCGAATCCTCTAGCATTCTCTAATACACTCCGAGGAATGATCTGGTAGCATGTGAGTTTTCACCTCTTGTGGTGCTAACTGGTACTTAGCTAGAACTCACACCATCAAGGCCATTATTCTTGTTGTCCACAAATGACGAAACTGGGAAACTGTCAATGCCACTGTAAGCACGAAACTACTAGATACTCACAAATTTTTGCTGCCTTCTCGCATTCTTTAGGTAGTGCTTGTGGTAGTGGCGTGTTGAACTTCATTGGTCGCTGCTAAAACAAAGGAGACGTGGATGCGAGCGCCTATATCTCAGGGCGCAGCTTGAATCATGACACTTGAGATAATAATAGTACCCCGTGACTAATAGGGTGGGAAGTTTCACGACCCTCGTGCAGCACTCCTGCGAAGAAAATAGATTGCAGATATTATCTACTTGGATGGTAAATTCCTATAGGACATGACTTCCAGCAGCTCCGATTGTCCAACAACGTCCACCCGCCTGTCTGTCGATCCGACACCGGTAATGATATAGTAGCAAGTGCGTCTGAATCATCCATGTGCTCTTGAGAGTCGTCACCAAACGACATGAGGGAATGAAGTCGTTCATTCATCACTGTCAGATCACCCGCATCCCATTGCTGGAAAGCGTCAGGAGAGGGGTGAAATATATCATTATGTTACTTACCTGTAGTGGCAAAGGATACGAGGCAGAGAGAAGCATCTCAGATGCTTTCTGCAGTTCCGGGAAACCCGAGCTTACAGCCTCGAGAAGAGTAGCCAAACTGTCGCGTACTGGTTGGATCAAATAAACAAAGGCGGTTCTGATTTCCAACATACATTTTGAACTCCTTCACCCCTTCTGTCTTACCGGGAGCGAGGGCAGAAGCGAGTAGGACAATCACATTCTTCCTGAGGCTCAACTCTCCATTTTCCTGACCATTGTCGTATGTCCTAACAACCCACGCGACCCACCTCGCAAGGGCCAAATGATAAGAGGAGTCGTTTTGCGAATCTTCTACATCAAACGAAACGACATCCATGTCAAACTCTGTGCTCAGCCGCTCGTAAAGAAGGCTGTCCACAATCCGAGTTGTTAGAATGGCTGGGAAGGTAGGATGATATGCTTGTATGTGGGCCAATAGCGGAGTCCATAACAGAAGTGACGACTGAGGAGGCACAAATTCGTCCGACTGAAGGTTCCTTCTCCTAGGTGTTCTAGTCAGCAAGAGGATCTGAACTTGCAAAAATACATACTTTTTGGAGAGAGATACAAGAGCACCCTTCTCAACCATTGCATCGCAAAGTCTTTCTAGAGCCCACCTCTCTCTAGGATCTTCTTGTTCAATATCATTGCTGTCGATGGTGATATCCCACCCGTATGCATCAGCCGCGAAATCTGCAGCTACTTTAGCTTCCGCGAGCCATCGCTCAACATCGCGCAAGACTGCATCAACATCTGGTTGATATTGTTTGCGGAGGGAAGCATCACGCATAATAAGCTTCAGCAGTGTCTTGTAGTGTTTTAACAAAGGTGCAACCGGTCGCAAAGGAGTTGGTGTATTCATTCTAGGAGCTGAAGGGTTTATAGTGGGATAAAAATAGTTGTGCAGCAGCCATGTCAGCGACTGTCCACGCCAATAAAAGGTGAGCTATCATAGGATAAGACATATTACATTCTCATAGAACAGCTTACCTCCCGTGCTGCTTCCCTGAGCATCTCAAGGCTGGGAAGATCTTCGTGAGTGGCAGCATGCCTCAATTCCACTAACCACGAAGGTAACCCTAGCTGGGAAGCGATAGATGCTATGGATCTCGCGTATGCCCCCGCCTGTAAAGGATCGACAAGGCCATTTACCATTCGGATGATTGCAGCAGCATAATTCTGCCTGAGACTCAGTCGGGGACAGTTCTGTGTAGTTTCAGAAGTATCAAGTAACCGTGCCGTTAAGATAGATAGAGTAGACTCGAGGGCATGTGGCAATGCAGTTATAGCTCTCCACGCTGACAACTTGATTCCATCAGAGAAGGCTCAAGAATGTCGATTCGAATAAAACGTACTCTGTTAAGTGCAAATTGCTTCGCTTCGAGATCGCCCTCATCCGCGTAGATCCAGGAACAGAGCTGATCGAGCTCGCCGATGTTTGCCCATGGCACACGTCGTGGCAGTCTCATTCCGGGTCGTGCTGCACGCCTAGTAAAATGTCAGGGTGGACGAATTGCAGAATGGCGGAAGTGGCAGTGTCGTGACCATTTTGGGACCTGAGAGCGCTTCAATGATCTTTACCTTGAAGCGCACACCATATCAGATCATGGTGAACATCAATATAGCATAACGGCTTGGGCAGGCTGCTGCAGTCACAGATGCACTAAGTATAATTATATCATAGTATGTTTGATTTCGTCCTGAATCCAGCTTTCCTAGAGTGATCAGGTAGCCTTTGCTGCCTCTTGTCTATGTTCTCTTCGAGCTCGTTCCCCATCTCTACGACCTCAACCTAAGCTTCGTAAGGTGTGGTTGCTCAGAAGCTGCCTAGATCGAAATACTTCATGATCGGTTCAGTTTTACTCTCTCAGTGCAATACCCATCAACTTTGCAAGACAACACATGAAACAAAGAATCGTATCTAATGTACAAACATATCAGTCTCCAATACCAAGGATCAAACTTTCACCTGCTATTTCCTCTTCGTCCTAGGCAGCACTTTTAAAGTTTCACAGCCTTCATAGCTAGGTGCTGAAGAGTCGCAAACCAGCCACCCTTTGGGACGGCGGGACCAAATAACCACCGTTGCAACCAAGCAGCGACTCCGCCTACAAAATGTAATATTGAAAACACTCAGCACCACGATCATAAATAAACACACCTTTGATTGGTCCCCCTGGACCAAATCCAAACATACGGAGACCCAGGCGAAGAAGCCAGAGCTCAGGAAGTAACACGGCAACTGCAGCGACCAAGAGGGTGATTGCGAGGTCAGGGTGCTGTTCAACGAGGTCTCCTGTATGATGTTGTCTTATGTCAGATAATCGACGGAACCGCAAAATATTGATGACGTGCCGATGGTCACAACAATGGACTGGGCGTGGAGCTTGAGAGAACTGGAATGGCTTTTCAAGGGTTCTTCGCTGACTCCATGGTTGATGGCGAACTGTAGAAAACCCCCCTCAATGCGGTCAAGAGCCGTGCTGATCATGGCCATACGATTCTCATGACTGGGAGCCTCATCGGGCGGTGGAAACTGCTCTTTAAGCTCTTCAAACATGGAATTGAAGATATCTCCAAGTTCTCCTTTCATGGAGTCGAGAGGGATGCCGTGTTGTTCCGCAGCTTCACGGATGACTTGGTGCAGCGTTGTAGCTGTGCTGGTGACGTTACCCACCGACGCCTTGAACTCTGTTATCGTGTCGGAGGGGTAGAGCTCCATGGCATAATGAAACAAGCCATCGGTATGACCTTGGAACTTTGGACCGAGCTCTGTGACTTTGTCCCAAAAGAACTCTCCGGCGTGTTTGAAGTGTAATAAATCCCATAACCTGCGTGCTATTGCAGAGAAGTCAAGAAGTGCTGTTGATGATTTCTGATGTAAGTAATTTGAAGGCACACTGGTTAAACTTATTGTACTCACACTTCAATATTCCTGATATCATGTATTCACCGCCTAGTGTAAAATCCAGTGAGCCATAAATCAACTAGGAGAGGTTTGGGACATGCCTCCCTCGCTAGCAGCAGACAGAGTCCCTTGTACAAGTATACTCTCATCAAAGGTTGGGGTATTCGTTTCAACATTGCTGCAAATAACAGGCCGCAGTGTTGCAGCCGCTAATGCAACACATGCCAGAGTAGAGAACCGCATCGTAGTTTATAACGAAGATACTGGGTGACCACTGAGTGATGTTTGTAAGTTGAACCAACACGAGGATGCAACGATACGGCTTACTATTATTATTAAAATATTGTAAAATATCTTGCTTGCACTACATACTTCAACATACAAGGTTGTGCGCATTGCGCAAATGCTTTCTGAAGCTATGGTTTCCAGCGTGTCTGACATAGACTACACTTATTTCAACAATATTATTGAGCAATTTCAAGTGCACCTGTACATGAGCGGAAAACTGAATTATTTGCAAATTACAGCGATGCACAAATGTGGAGATGATGGAACTGAATTGTAATTGTCGCAGTCTTCTCCAACCTGAAACTTGTTAGTACTCGATGAGAGCTACTGTCAGCGTAGGTTCCGTCATCATTCCTACCCATATCCACAACTTTGATCCCTGCTCACTCAGCGAAAGCCCAGCGCTGAGCCACGTGCCTTCGGCACGGCTGTCCTTACCATTCTTTCAATTTGAAGTTGGACGGGCGGTTTCGTGCACTTCGCGGTCGCTATCATATCCTCAACTCTATCGTCACATGAATTCATACCAAAAGTGCAGCTCCTCAGAAGTCTGACTACGTCGGAATGCTTTGCGATTGGCTCAGTTTTATTCCTCGATATACTTGGGTTACAAGGAACCGCCGTGTCTAATGTATAAACATAGCAGAACTTTCGATGAAATGAATCAAACGCCTGCTGCCTCCTTACAAGCATACATGCTGCAGCACTTCAGAGCACAGCCTTCATGGCTAGGCGCTGAAGCATCGCAAACCAACCGCCTTTCGGGATGGCAGCACCAAACAATCATCGCTGCATCAACGCTGCAACTCCACCTACAAACGACATAATGAAAAGCCGCTCAGCACTGCAATTATAATGAAACGCGCCTTTAATTGGTCCCCGTGGACCAAATCCAAGCATGCGGAGAAACAGTTGCCCGGGAAGTAACTCAGTAGTCGCAAAACACACGAGGGTTATAGCGAGCTCAGGGTGTTGTTCGACAAGTCTCCTGTATCATGTTTTTAAGTCAGGTTTCCAATGGAAGGTAAGGATTGTTAACGTGCCGATGGTTACGACGATAAGTTGGACGTGGAACTTGAGAGAACTGGAATGACTTTTCAGGGATTCTTCATTGATTCCGTGGTTGATGGCGAACTGTAGAAAGCCTTCGTCAATGCGGTCCAGAAACGTGCTGATCATGGCTGTACGGTCCTCATGACTAGGAGCCTCATCAGGCGGTGGGAACTGCTCTTTAAGCTCTTCAAATATGGCATTGAATATATATCCAAGTTCTTCTTCCACGGTGTCGTGAGGAATGCCACGTTGTTCTGCGGCTTCAAGGACAACTTGGTGCAACGTTGTAGCTGTGCTGGTGACATTAACCACGGACGCCTTGAACTCCGTTATCTTGTCGGAGGGACAGAGCTCCATGGCATGACGAAAGAGTTCATCTGTAAGAATTGGACCGAGCTCGACGACTTTGTCCCGCCAGGACTCCGCCGCGTCTGCGAAGTGCAATCCATCGAGCAGCATGTGTGCTGAAGAGTTCTTCTGTCAGGCTGTCAGCGCCTTCAGGACTGAGTAGGTAAATTAAAGTGACTTGTGTAAGGCTCCCGCAACTTTTTGAAGACTCGTCATGAAGAGCTGTTGATAATTCACTAAGTGAAATAACAACAGTCGCCAAAACTCACAATCTAATATTCCCAATCTTCTACCTAGTTTAAAATACGTCGTTTGTCGCAAAATAATGGGAGTGCAAGATGGATGTGACATACCTTCTGCTCTGGCTACACCGTCAGAGGTTGGCGTGCTTGCTTCAATGATGCTGGAAGTAACAGGTCGCAGTGTCGCAGTTGCTAATCCAATACATGCCAAAGAGGAGAACCGCATTGTATGAAAATAAAGTACTACCACCCAGTTGGCAGTATTTCAAGCAACCCATAAGAACCTACAAGAACAATGTCGACTTACTAACATACCGTGAATACGGCCTCGCAAGCCTGCCGCAAAATGCTTTCTGAAGCTGTGGTTTCCCTGGAAGGCGTGCTCGATATGGACAATTGAGCAATTTCAAATGTTCCTTGGACTCAACTTGTATTTGAGCGAATTATGTATTTGCGATGTTGTAAGAAAGGACGACTGTCTTCCTTCAAGAATGGTCTACCTGCCATATACAAGGCAGTAGTCAAGGAACTGTTTATAAGCCTTACCACTACACTGTATTGCACCGTGACCGCAGCCTGGGATCACAAAATCAGCTCAAATCAGTCTCCTCGCATGTCACGACTAGCGAGCAGTCGTGTAGGACATCCAGTCTTCTAGAAATTGAATCTGAGAATTTCGTTTCACTGGTACTGCTCTATCAACTACGGAAAACATAAATGTCAGAGCTGCATAGTCAAGCACTTCCCAAACCGCCTCGAAAGACAGTCGCATAACGTCTGGGAGGCGCTCCGGCTTAATTGAACTCCTGATTCACCTTTCTTCTCCCGTCTACCAAATACCCCGAGCCAAATCATAGGCTAAGAGTTACTCTGCAACTTGGGGCAAAGCCTGGCTGAAGGTTGTTATGAAGAGAAATTTTCGTCTCCGCAAGAAGTTGTTCCGTGCGTAAATAACGTAAGCAATCGTGATTGGATGATTCTGACGGGTATGCGAAAGTGACACGGCCTAAATAGAGTATGCAATATCAAGCTTTGGTTAGTTCACAGCAGATAACAATGTTCTTGTATGTGGTATATACATGTATGAAAGCAATATTCAAGCAATTTGTCCACAACAAAGCAAAAAGCGTCATGTAAATAGATGTTACAATCATGAAATAGTTTGACTCAAACGTGTATGAGAGTTCGCATATAATTGGGGTGATCCTCCTCTACTTTGTAAAGCCAAAAAGGACCTATGTTATATGCAGAGTGGGTTAGAGTTACTAGTAAATGACACAAGATGTACAAATATTGCGTACCAACAGGGTCACCTGTGAAAGTATAAGTTATAAAGCACCAAATCCAATGACAAGTTTTATATACTTACGAGGATCGTGACGAGCCCCCGTCCACGCTCCTACGACTCCGAACGCACTGGCGATGCCGCCGATTTGTACCCCCTCAGAACTAAATATCAACGACAAAGTGTGTCATAAGCATTTGAACATCGCGATACCACTATGACCTACCTCCACTGAATATTGTGCGATTCAACAACAGATGCCTGGCGTGCCTCAATTTATTTATGATTTGTATCTTGTGGAAATAGTAATAATAACAGGGCTCACGAGTCGCCACCGAACCACACCACCTTCCGACATGGTCACAGAGCCGATAACGGTCGATTCATTACCTTGTATGCCCCAGGATGATCCAGTGAAATACAACGTCGGGCACTGCTTGTACGGGGAATCAGGGAAGCGGTCAAGTGTGTAGCAGTCAGGTATGTCCTGAGGGTCGATGAGCATCAGCTTGAGCTCAATGAGGCGTGTCGCCTCTTCAAAAGCTGGGTTATTGAAATAAGTGCCATCGTGCTGCTCGCGGATTCTGCTACCATACTGTAAAACGTTGAATATCAGGGTAAGCTTTAAAAATGAAAGAATTACGTTGAATGCTGATGAGTGGATGAGTAAATCTAAGAACTCGACCTATAAGTATGCTCACCGAACAAGTCTCTAGGTTAGGAGATATGCTTGAGTGTATGCAAGTAGTGAGATAAACAAAAGTCATACCGATAATCCATGAAACAGACGTATCTCCTCCAGTGACCTTCAACACCAGCCCAATCGCTTGCTGCTCGCGCTGTGGCGCCTGGTGCTGAATAAGACCGAGTAGCTTCGAGTCCATAACGCGGTCTTGTCTCCGGCCAATCAAGTGGACGGTCACAAAGGTTCATTGAGATAACGTTGATAATTGACTCTATATGAGTCCAGTCCACTTTTCCCGCAGTGATAAATGGGCCCCAGTCGTTCCTTCGATGGTAATTCCGTAGGTCGTAAACCTGACAGCGACTCCTCGCCCGTATTAATTGCAACATTTCCTTCCCTTCCTCGTCATCTTCATCATACTCATCCAACGTGAGCGCAAGATATGCTCGCAGGCGAGCCAGCGACTGATTACCCCCCTCTGATGCAAGTAATGGAGAGCGAAGCATGTTTGTGGACAGTAATACATCAACTACCCACAATAAATTGGGGGATGGAACGCGTTCATTCCCTCTTGTGACGGGAGCTGCACTGCATACCACAGAAACAAATGTTTCAATGGCCCTCAAAAAGTCTTCAAGTTTTGAGCTTTTGCGACCGGCGATTAGTTGTGCCTCCATTCGCCGGTGTAGCTCCCTCCTCCAGTTAACTTGACAATCTTCCAGAGATGCAGATTGTATCTGCCGAGGGTCATCAAAGGGAAAGAGGAGGAATAGTCGACGCCAGAGATACTGATCTGAGCCCCCATAAACCAGGCGATGTGCTGTCCGACAGGTCTGTGAGAACGACGCAACGTCGCGAGGGTGGCAAAGTGTAAGAGCCTGTTCGGTGATTTCCGCTGGTATTGGCAAGACGCATACGCTCTGCGTCGTCGTGATCATTGTCGACCGCGGGAGTAAGGTTGAGTGTAAAGCCTATTATCCGTACTCGTTGGTGTTATCACCCACGCTTCGTAAGCTGGGCGCCTGAGGAGAAGCTCGATTTATTCTCCATCAGGTATGTTCTCCATGGAACATATTTCCAAAACTCTGGATTGGGAAGCGCTGACTACGCTCGCTTACCTCACCGCTCTTAAATGATCTGTGGACTGTTTCTGCAACGTTGGGCGAGACGAAGGTCGATAAATAAGTTTCTGAACTGGTTCACTTGCAGTAACAAAAAATAAGACAGTGTAAATTATAATGTGAAGTATTTACTTTGCGCTTGTTTGCGACCGTGTCACACGCGCGAACTAGTATGGAAAGCGATCAGCTTAGCACTACAGGTAAACTTGAGGTAAACCTTCCCAAAACCTCTGACATCATCGGTCGCTTGTCCGGATCTAAGTTGCCGAGCTACGCCGAGTAGCGCATCGCGAGAACTGGAGGGACGACACCGCTCACACAGCTCCTCTAACGTCTTTCCACAAGACCACAAGTCGGCGCGAACTGGGCTGTAGTGGCGACCGGCAGCGACCTCAGGGGGGATATAACCAACAGTGCCGACAACACCACTGAATAAATCATCAACACCCTTAACACATATGGAAGCACTGAAGTCGATGATTGATAGGCGGTTACCGTCGGGTGAAATCAATATGTTTTCCGGCTTCAGATCCATGTGCGCTACGCCATGCTGGTGCATGAAGTCAACTGCTTCGAACAACTGTTTGGCCACAGACCACATGTGCGCACTCGGTTTCATTAGTGACGTAAGCAATAAGCCAGCCGCTGGCATCAATATGACATTGCCCCCATGCACAGGCCAGATTGCAACTCCAGCAATGGTGTGATTTGAAGGCGAATTGATCCCCAAGAGGTATTGCAAGATTTCAACCTCCTTCTGTCCTTTTCGTACAAACTTTAGGAATCCAGTCCGCGAATCATGCGACACATGCGAAACTACAGCAATGTGTGGACGCTGCACGATATATTGTCAGCCTCGCATTTCCTGACATCATGAGGAGACATACGTCGAACAGAATATAGTCAATTTTCCACTTCAGCGCCTTCAACATAACTTGAATTTCATCCGCACAAAAGACGCCGAGATTATCCTGATGGTCACCGATGTCTTCATGAATAGCTTCATCGTCGCCACCACTATCATCATCTGACGATTGCTCCCTTGTCTTCGTGGTCCGTGTGTGGAGGGAAGCCACCCCCAAAGCAGCCAGCTGGATGGCATGGAGCTTCGTTTTCTTATTCTTATCGAACATGTTTGTAAAACTCTTGAGTTCGGCTGCAAGGTTGTACATTTCCCTAAGGAATGCGACAGCGTTATTGGGCACAGTGAGGTCGAACTGCTCCATGACGATCGATACCTGGTCTCTCATAAGCAAAAAAAGAAGAAGATATCACGAGCATATGACAAACATCTTCACGTTCGCTAGTCTGGGCGACCACGTATCGCTCAGCAATCATCTCTGCAGTAAGGTATATTGCGACCATGAAAAACTTGTGTCCTTGTTTCATCAGTGATTGTCC